>VWZE01019140.1:32405-54571 GCA_013396675.1 Eubucco bourcierii | reverse complement strand
TTTTTTTTTTTTTTTTTTTTTTTTTTTTTTTACAGCACTTTAGAAGTTGAATAACAACCTTCTTTTAAAAAAAATATTTATCTCAAAGGCATTTATAGATCCTCAATCTGAATTACTGTGCTGGCTTAAAGATTTGTTTAAGAAGAAATGACAATTCACATTCACACATTTATAAATGTGTGACTTTATGGAAAAACTTCACAACATTTGCTTTATGTTTCCCTAGAAATCTTCTACCCACTGCTTGCATGCATGTTTGGCATGAGAATTACTCTTCTGACCAGCACACACATTTCCTATGTGGCAGGAGTGGTGAATATAGAGTACAAAGCTGGACATACACGAACTGTGAACTGCAGCCGTGATCCTAGCCAGGAAATGCTGAACATCTCATGGATACCAATGACCAAGGCAGCAGCAGGCAAATTATATATAAACCCTCCAGGTTATGGACAGTGAATCTAAAGTAGCACATGTCAGTGGCCAGCTAGAAGTCCTACTGATCAGGACTTGGAACCCTAAGTGTGGCATCTGGGCCCTGCAATTGCCAGCTTTACTCTCAGATTGCCTCAAAGGTTTACTCATCTGCAAAAATAGACAGAGGAAAATGAAGGCCAAGGGGTCTGTGTACAGCCTGCTCCTGCCAGCTACACAAGAAGAGAGTGCCAAATGCATTTTTGGAGTGGTTTAGTCACAATCATGTTCATGAGATCCAAGGATTTAAACACACATTAGTGTCAGATGAAACCTGGGTTGTATGTATCGGTTTTAAGACAGTATTAGGGATTCCATTCTCAAAACACAGTGTGTTTGAAATATTTTTCAAGGCTACTTTTCTAGCTATCCTTGGCCAAATTTGTGATCAATCATCTCACCACTTAGAATAAATGTCAAGAAAGTCAGGAGATATTCATGTCAAAAGATCAATAAAGAACTGAAGATAGAGTCAAAGCAGATGTGAATATAAGAAGGAAGTTCACATAAATTTCGATTCCAACTCCATTATATTTTTTGAAAGTATATAAATGGTGCAGATATCAAAGATTTAAAACCAAAAACAAACCCCAGAAAACCTCCGACCTGTTTCCTTTACTCAAACCACCCAAGCATATAGATAACAGAAGTATTTTAGAGGCATGCCCCTTAAATTATATCACACAGGATAGCAGTTTAGTCAATAATCAAAAAATGGTTTAAGATTCAGTGTATTGAAGTCAAATTATTCCATTTAANAAAAAAAAAAAAAAAAAAAAAAAAAAAGCTAGTATTTTTCTGGTTTTTTGGGTTTTTTTGTTCTGGTTTGGTTTGATTTTTTTCCTGAAAACAGAGTCAGAATTCTCTTTTTATGGTCACTATATATTAAAAAAATATGATTCTCTTAATACAGACAAGTCTACTGTCCAGAAAACAAAGATATTATTTTATTTTAAGATAAATAAAGATTTTATTTGTTCCTGTAACTGTCACCAAGATTTAGATAGCTCTGAAATTTATAATAAAATGTCTGGATAAATTATTCAGATTTTATGTGAACAAAGTGGGAATGCTCTTGCTCATTCCTCATATTTGGGTTGATCAGTGTAGAGGTGTTCTGCTCTATTGGAAATGTACCTGTCTTATACAGATGTCTCAGAACAGAATAAAACACATAAAGTACTTTTGCATTAGATATATAAACCTAGACTATTGGGTTAGTCTAAAGATCTTCCTTCCAGACAGCCAACAGAAGCCGATACTCACTTTAACTCTCTGGTCTCAAAAAGGTGCAAAGATGGTCTGGAAAGTATTGCAATATTTTAAATTTCCAGCTAGAAGTAGTGAAACAAAAGTCTCTGCCTAAAAGTCTATCTGAATTCAGGGTTCTGCACTAAGCTTTACATCTCATATTCTCAGGAGTATTAATTCAATCAATATGAAAAATCTGAGCTTTTTCCAGAAGGAAGTTGTTCATAAAACAAGGCTGTTACCTCTAGCTATGCATCAATCTCTCTACATAGTATCTACTTCCCTAGCAGTTTGACCTCCATATTTCAGTTTACCAACTGTTGATGAACTACCTAACTTAACATCAAATATTTAGTAAAGCTGGTCAACAAAATTATTAGAAATTCTGATGAAAAATGACCCCTTTTTAAAACATCTTCCCTGGAAATTTCTGCCAGTTGGTAAAAGAATCTACTCCTCAATTTTTCTTATTATTGTTCTCTTTTCTTTTTCTGCTACATTTTATTAATGTCAAGGACAAAAAGGACTGTGGACAAAGGGAAACACGCAATATTAATAGTTTGTTTAATTTAAAAATGCAAAGATTGAAACAAAAAATATTTCTAAATTCTCATGAACAAAGTTGTAAATTGCTGCAAAAGTATGTCACTATAACAAGATGTATGCCAAGTATAGGCTGAAATCCTTCCTAAGTAAGGCTCCTGTGTTGTTCTGGTATAGTATCAGAGCTCATGAGATAGCTCTAGTGTCAGGGAGGTTTCAGGCTCCCAAAGATGTCACTAAAAGCCTTTTAGCTCTTATTTCAAATTCATGGCATTATTTGGTTCTTTTTTTTTTTTCTTTATTCACAAATAACCTCTGCCCAGGATACCAGTAATTGTGTTATCTCCTAATAGATTTTGTCATTGTGATATTCTGATCATTTTTAGGACCTGACTGAAATTAGTAGGTCTATTATACAAGTAATTTCCTGCTCAGCATAAACATCAGTGCCAGTTCCCAGTCATTGTCAGACCACATGTGTCTGGGCTTAAAAGTCTTCCTACATATCCCTTTTGTACATAACCACATAATTAATTAAGTGCATACTGTAGTCAAAGGTTTTACCATTTCCTGAAGTATTATGCATTGGATGTTACTGCATGTAGGAAGTACTTAGAACACGAGTTTTGATCTGAGATGCCAGCATCTGAACTAGCTGCAAAGCTACAGCATCAGCGTTTAGCCTTAAATTCTGCATGTTTAAGATTTTCATTGTAAAACTGTGTTGTGTCACGCAACAGCACTGGATATCATTCTTACCTTAAATCTAACTGTCCTTTAAAACTGATGTCAAAGGAAGGAAACATAGTTAGAGAAAACAGAAATGCAGTGAAAACCCAACAATGCTCAACATATTCCAAAGGGACTTCATAGTGATGAGCAGTCACTTGTTATTAAAAAGTCAAACATTTTTAAAGTATTTTTGTTTCAGCAATGATGATGCCTAGAATGATGATTATCCCCTTTCTAAAACCTCACTTTGAGGTAATGTCTAGTTTCCACAGCTTCTTTATGCAGACAATATCTAAGATGTGTCTTTTGCTGTCTATCTGCACAGGTGAAATATCTCACATCTCAGCTACCGCAACACTCTTTTTTCTCTGACTTTGACAAATACAGTCTTGCTCAGCTGCCACAAAGATAATTTTCCTGGCTTGTCATTTTGACCATTTCACCCGTCTCTACACCTTCCTCCTCTAGCTGTTACTTTTCTGCCACTTCAAACACAAGCTGCTTGGCTTTACCTTCAAAGCCCTTTCACAACTCATCCCCACCCCACAAATGATCTGTGCATTCAGTAAAAAGCAACTGGCACCTGCTGCCAGTTGGCACACAGAAACAGTCCCTTAACAATTTTTTATCAGGTTTTTAATCAAGTACTATTCTGATTTCTCCTACTGCCCTTAAGATTGGGATGTACTTCCCAAAAATATTCTCCACATTTAATCATTTCTCTCTTTTCAATCTTGTCACTAAAAGTTGCCTTGCCATGATATCCGGAGAGAACTGAGGACAGAGAAATGCCATAAGTACAGTCTTTTGTTCCCCAATATTACATTATTATCTCCTAATTTCTGTCTATTTTTCTGAGTGCAAATTCTTTGGAAAAAAAATTACATGGGGTTTATATGTTTCTTCTACAATGACATCCTTGTCAATTATTGATATTCTAATATTTGAAGGCATAAAACACAAGATAAATCTCCTGGGAACCTTTTAAATGCATTTCTACACTTTTTTTCATTCAGAGTAATTTGAAGAATTCTTCAACATTTCTTGGACCTTCTGATCCTTGATTACTGCTATTGTTAGCTTTGGTCTTCATCTTCCAGACTAAATATTAATCAGACTCATTTGGGCTATCCTAAGACTTCAGTCTCGTGTCAATATAATGATAATTGGTAGAGTTGAGCCTATCATTAGCTCATAGAATGGCTGAGTGGTTCTTGACTGGTACATGATGGCACCTTAATGGTGGCACCTGGAAGGGAAATTTTCTCAGAAGTGATACTATAGACAGTGTAACTGGCTAGCTCCTTTTGTCTTACATCATTACTCAGATAAAAATGTAGTAGTTCAGGAATTTTATGGGAAAGACATAATGCCTATAAAATTTATTTCTCTCTTCACATAGTGAGAAAACACTCCAGGGTATACTGGAGAACAAACTTGCTTAGATCATAAGTAACACAGCACACTGGGTGCAGAAGATTAAATTAGTGCTTTCTAAACTATCTAAGCTGATGCAGCAGGCAGCTTTGACTGTTGCAAGTATTAGATATTAACATGTATTTCCCCTTCTTTCCCCCTTCCTCATCTGTGTTTATTAATCATACCCTCAAAGCCATTTCTAAGCACAAGAGCTGTCACACTGATGGGCTCTTTTCTATGAGTATGAGTAGACCATAGAATAATGTATACTGCAGAAAAAGAATGAAGTGCTTTGGCTGACTTAATTGTCGCTCAGGATGTTTAGACCCATAATGTTGTAATTACTGTCTTTTAAGAACCATTACATCTGTGGTATTCAGTCAACACCCTTTCCAGAACACTTTCGGTGATGTGCAATCAGAGTACAGAGTAAGTTTCACATCTTCAGTAAGCTATGCCTGGAAGTCATCTTAACTATAAATTGAGTCACTGAAACAGGAAAGAGACTTCAGGATAGATATGTCAATATTATCTAGAGAACATTTATAAGGGAAAAAAAATAAACCTAAGTAAGAATAAGGCTTTCAGTTGCTGAAATTACACTTAAAGCTGCATGGATTTTCATTTGACTTGTTTCAGGACAGTAAGAACACATTTTAATATACCAAAAGGAAAGTGAGAGTATATTTAACAATCCAAATTATGAGTAAATATGTAAGATGTAGAATTCCTATCTACGATTAGGAGTTTAGATCTCAAGTATCATTGAATTGATAGAGAAATCATAGCTATGTTTGAAATTCTAAGAAATTTATGAATTCACTATATATGCTATAAATATATATGTATTATAAAAAGTCTTGTGACAGTTTAGGAGTTCTCCGTGCCCCCACATTTTGTAAGATGACCCGGACTAGAACTCAGCCAGATGGAAGTTGAGGAATGAAGCTCTATTTACAGCTCAGCACAATATACAAGCAGATATATACACTACATACAGGAATATTTACAGAAATAGACAAGTTAAAGGTAATACAGAAACACAACACCTCTCCCAGAAGTCAGAGACCCCAAGAGGGGCTCCCAACCACCCTTCCACCTTCTCCCCACCCCTATATCTTACCCCAAGGTTTGCCTTATGCCCAAGGTGAGCTTGGAGGATCAACCAGGGAGGTTAGAAGAAAAGTGGTTAGTGAAGACTAATCGGCAAAGAGGAGCCAGAAGCTAGACCACCCAAGACGCTGTACCCCTACAGACAGACTGTGTTATCTAATGTTTTGAGTTCTTCTCTTACACATCTCAGCAAGCCTATGAGTGAAGTAGACATCACCATGTTTTCCTTTCACAGCCTATAGTGTAATTTTTTTTGTTAAAATATTCCAATTAGCCTCAAACCAGCGCAAGACTCATGAAATATAAGCAAACAAGGTAAGCAGAAATAGGGTGAGTTTTAAATCATTCCATTGAGACAGTGTTTACTAACACATACAGCTACTCCTGTTACCTACTCCATGTTCAAATTTATCATGCTACTAGTATAATAAGAAACATCAGTGAGCGAAATTCACATTACCTACCTAATGCCTAAGTAAAAACCCATGTGAAAAAGGTCATCTTTCTGCTGAAACTGCAACTAGGGTTTCGATGAGGTGAAAACCAGTTTTTGATGTAGGTACAAGTACCATGGAGCTAAACCTGCCAGACATTAACATGGTATTTGTGCATGTAGAACTGGAAAAATGTTGCTGAACTTTGTAGATTTGTTCTGATCAGTTACAAAAGTATTCTAATTTTTTTTTTTTTACTATTGTGTTTAGGTTTTAGTGTATGTGAAATATTTGGGAAAGAAGTTAACAATCTTTTAATTTGAAGGACCTGTTGTTTGTTCTTGATGACTGACTTCCTGTGCTAAACAATTTCACTTTTGAATCCTTGATCTGGAAATTGGAGCTTCAGCACAGAGATTTTGATTCAGACCGAAACACACACACACTTCCTTCCTCATTTATGCTGCAAAATTTCTTTTAAGTCAAATAAATAACTATTAGTCCATTCGGGGTTTTTGTGTGTGTTCCTGCTATAGCAATTATCTACATATACTTTGATAGAAATATTTTTCCTGTTTAGAATATAAATAGTTTTTCTGATTTCTTTATACATAAGAGAAAATTACCTCTTTCTGTATTGTATACTAATTAGTATGTTAAAGATGGGAAAGTGTCTGAAACCCTAGAGAATAAAGGAGAATGTTTTGACATTCGAAGACAGAAGGAAGTGATCTTTTGACACAATCTAATTAAGCGTACTCAGTTGTCGTTTTGTTGTTGGGGTTTTTTTAGGGAGGGATTATTTTGCTTTTGTTTTTGGGGGTTTTTTTTGTATGTGTGTGCATGTGTGTTTGTTTTTTATGTTATTGCTGGTTATTGTCTTTGTTTGCCTTCTTGTGCAGTAAGTGAATTTGACTTAACAGCTGACCAAGGTGAATGCATGACACAGCTTGACAATCTGTGACAGAACAGTAAGTGTATTTCTGAGTCATTGGAAGGCACAAAAATGTGTGCTATCATGTAAAAATATTTTCATACGTCTCCTTTGAAAGACAATATATATAGGTCAAACTTTACAACAACTACCAAATAACTAAGAACTTATCTTGAGGCTTGTGGCAGGATCAAAAGCATTTAACAGATACAGGTTGTGAGAAGTATCCTGTGTATCTACTGCACTTATTCCTTCAACTTACCAAAGCATATTTGTGGGACAGTCTGGCTGGATACTAAATGCACTAACAAATATTGACATCCTATTGACATCCTCCTACTTAAGGTGATTTCTCTTCTTTGTCTGCAAATTGTGACAGAGAAAAAAAAAAAAGAAAAATGTAGCTTTCTACAATTACACTCAGATTGATAACAATCAATATATGAAGTGCAAACCTCAGAATTTATAAAATAGAGTTATCCATTTTGAGATTTTTTTTATGTGACTAAAAGAGACTGTACACACAAATGTATTGTCTAGAGAAGGAATCATTTTCCTGAATCGATGTAAAATCCAAAGTATAAAATAGTTGTTGGGACTTATAATAAAAACTAGTTGAAGTATTACAATGATACTTTTACCTTTTTTTTTTTTTTTTCCCAACCCTTTCTGATTTCCATCCATTACTGGAAAAATAAGTAATTACAGTAAACACAGATCTAAAATGCAAACCATATGATTTGGAGAAATACTACTGCAGTGTTTCATATGGGCTGTAACAGGCGTGTTTTAATTTCCTCCTCTGTGGCAGACTTCAACACTGGCAGAAATCTGATGTGGTTTACAGCAGCTTTAGAACAGGAGGGTTGGTTAGTTTGTTTTTATTGACACAAAATGGTAGATATTTAAAAAGGCACCACTTGATTTTACTCTTAGAATAGCTGCATCAGTAAGCACTCTGGTGGCATTTGTGAATGAAGAAAACTCCTTCCTTCTTAAAAAACAGACCTTTTTGGGTTTTTTGTTTTTTTGGTTTTTTGGGGTTTTTTTTGTGTGTGAGCAAAGTGCAATGCATTCAGACAGTTCTTGTACACTCATACCCACAGATGTTTTAAAATTACTCTCCCTGAAATATGTTTCTCCATGAAATGGGACACTACATAATGTTCAAAGGGAAAAGCATGGATGCAATAGTGAACTTGAGACCAGTCCATATATAATCATCTCTTTGACACTGCATGAAAGAACAACAGTATAATTAGTTTAATAGTAGAAATGGAGACTGTTGTGCATGAACACTTTGTACATCCTGAATGATTTAGTCCACTGAATGTTTATATTGCTATTTTTTGGCAGTAAAGAAGAGAATGGGAAGGATTTCTCTTGAGCTCATTGTAGCAGTTGTGTTTCCTTTACTAACTAGTGTTTCAGTTTAATTCCAAAAGACTAGTTTAACAACACTCATTTTCTAAAAATCTGTTAGCTGGTGTTAATTGCACCTTCTATTAGTTATGACCTGAGTCATGCAACAGTTGTTCCATTATTTCACGCACAAACTGGCATGCCCATAATTATTTGTGTTGCCCGGTTCAGTCTTTTACAGTGTCATAACATTAACTTTGTTCAGCCAATGAACATGATGAAAGATCATGTCTCTTCAAACTGTATTTCAAAAGCTTCTAAAAGTCAGGATTTGTGATTGTGAAAGAAGTTGTATGACTAACAAACATTTCATCTGTTACTCCTTGGATATTTGTTTGGTGATTTTCCTTTGTTTATATATTTTACACTTTCCAAGTGGAAAAGTTTCAGGATATATTCTGATGAACTCTTGAGTATGAAAACTAATTTGGTGTTGAAAAATGGCATCCTGTGTCTTTTTTGCACTCGCTGATTTGCAAAAGAATTGACTTGATTTAAGGTGTGTGAGGAAAACATGGCTGAGTCCTAAAAAGTAATTTGCTAAGCTGAAAAAGTTATGAGTGAAACAAATACAGAAGAAAAAAAGCACAAATACAGAGAAACTCTACATTTAAAGCTGCTTAGAATGGATACAAATTATCTTTACACTCCATTTTCCAATCTTGATTATCTAGAGGCAAATATCCCCGCTTTAGCATTCTGCCTAAATTCATCTCCAGGGTTAACCATCCATGTTTAATCACTGATGATAATGAGATTTGTAAACTTTCAAAAATCCCTTAACTAGAACTCTAGGAATAGGTTTGTGCATTAAGCAGACTAGGAGGAATTTATTTATTTATTTGCCTAAAGAGCTGACTTTTTTTTTTTTTAAACATGTTTCATTTATGAAAAGTTCACACATTTGCTATTCGACAGTGAAAATAATAGAAAAGAAATGCAAAGAAGCTGCTCATTTTCCTTCAGTACTTGAATATTCTTTACATGGCACTGATTTCTGCTGTGCAGGTAGTGAGACCACACATATCAGTCTGTCAATTTCTCAGACTGAGAGTCAGTGTAAGACATGAAGTAATTTAAATCCCCAAACCCTGCAAACTGGCGTTTCCACATACCCCTTGATCATCTTACTAAGAAATTCCCAACAGATTATATTTCTATGATTTCTTCTGTTACAGTGATTCCTAAATTGCCCTTTAAAAGAGATTCAAAGCAAACATTGCTTTCCTGGTGCACTGAGAAAGATACAATCAAAATAAATACCCTACACACTGGCTCATATACTTATCTGAGGTTGTACCCGCATGACTTCCTGAAGAAGAAGAAACTAAGATGACCTTCCACCAAACCCTCCCAAAACTAGACACAAAATTTCAAAGATTATCTGCAGCAACAAGTAAAACACCACTTGAACTCTAACTAAAACAAAAAACAAACAAACAAAATCCTCAAGCAGTTCTTGGAAATTCTCTTCCTCAATTTTTCTCTGTGTTTTTGGGGTTTTGTTTGCTTGCTTGCTTGCTTGTTTATGTATTCAGCTGAACTTGTTTATCTTGAGTATATCTTGATGGGTATAAAAGGGACCAATCAGGTGTAAAACAAGACTGCTGGTTGAACCCTGTGCCAAATTAACTCAATCTGTATTGTCTTTTTATGCCTTCTTATTTTTTTCTCAACTATCTTTCTACATAATCTCTTTTTTTTATGTCATATACATGGCCTGCAAGGATTAACTTCCAGCTAGTGGAGATACCTGTGTGTGGACAAGTGAAATTTTGTGCTTGCTGCTGGAGTCAGACCTTGGAGCGATATTATGCATCTGTTGCTTCCCAAAAATGCATGTGTATGTGTGAGTGTGTGTGTGTGTGCCCACCCATGTGTATGTCTCCACAACATATCTCCAACTTCACTACTGTCTGGACCTGCAAGTATGAAAGTGGTATCTTGGATAAGATGGGATCCTGGGCTGAGGCAGCTGAAGAAGATAGACAGTTTCATCATTCCTTAACTCTAAAATGTGTGGATGTAAGTATAAAATATTATTGACACACATCCAGTCTGTGCTCGTTTGAGGCTAATTAGAATATTTCAATAGAGAAAATTACACTATAGGCCGTGAAAGGAAAACATCATGATGTCTACTTCACTCATATGCTTGCTAAGAAACTGTTTGGGAACAACAACCAAAACAATAGATAAGTCAGTCTCTCTCTGTTGCTTGCTGGAACAGGAGCTGCTGGGGTGATCTAGCAGCTTCTACCTCTAACTCCTCTGCAGATTAATTTTCACTAACCACTTTTCTTCTAACCCCGCTGGTTAATCTTCCTAATTTACCTTGCGTGTAAGGCAAACCTTGGGTAAGGTACAGGGGTGGGAAGAAGGTGGAAGGGTGGTTGGGAGCCCCTCTTGGGGTCTCTGATTTCTGGGAGGGGAGTTGTGTTTCTGTATTACCTTTTAACTTGTATATTTCTGTAAATATTCCTGTATATAGTGTATATATCTGCTGTACATTGTACTGAACTGTAAATAGAGCTTCATCACTTAACTTCCATCTGACTGAGTTCTAGTCTGGGTCGTTTTACAAAGTGTGGGGGGGCAGGTAATTTCCCAAACCTTCACACAGTCTTATGATATATAGACAACTGGTTGCAAGTATGGAATCACACATTTATTTTCTTCAGAAATATAGGTGTAAATCTGAATGTATTGCTAAGCTTGGGACCCTAAAAGCATAGTCTATCTCAAACTTAACTTACCTAAAGGAAATACTGGCATCATGTTAATGAAATTTTGAATCAAATGTTAAGCAATTAATTTTCAATACCTTTATTAATATTTGCTGTCAAGGAAGAGTAACACAATGCATACCTTTCAAAATGGTGATCATGGAAAGAGATAAATATATCAACTTCTGATAAATCAAAATGGCCAATGTAACAAGCACATACACCTATTCTCATTATTCAGGAAGTCTGTTCTGACAAAGAAATTAGCTTTATTTTGTCACCTCATTTATCACACAGAGAGAATTGAAAAAAAAAAAATAATAGAGAAATACCATACCTTGCCCTAAGCCTTTTTCAACTTTAAATTGTCATTAGAATTCTACTTTGGTGTTGCTCATTGTAGTGATCTGTTTTTCCTTTGCAGCTTCTAAACTTACCTACTACAGCTATAGTGACACAAAATTCTGCTGGAACAAAGTCTTCCTTAGTGAGTTTGTTGAGTAGTACCATATTGCCTGTGCAGTGAAGTGCTGGTTGCTAGCAGCTTGGGATGTGCATTTTCTCCAGTCAAATTATTTTCTATTCTCAAGCTAAAGTTTCAAAATATAAAGGATATTGTTTGAGAATTTCTAAGGTCTGATTTGAAGTTCCTTGAGCAGTCTTTTGTCAAAATAGTTGCAAAACTCTATTACCAATGTCTTGTGCTTCAGCCGAAGTGTTAGATCTGATGTCAGTTGTATAATGTGACAAGACAGGCAAGGCTACCTTTTCTTTTACTTTGTAAAACACTTTGTTTCTCCCCTAACTTCCCATGACAATTGTCTTTGCAAGGTACAGCCATGTTCTCCCACTTAACTTCCTCATCAACAACCAAAAGAATATTTCTGACTCTAAGGAGATTTTATGCTCTTCTGCTGGGGCACCCTGCTATCCCTCTCCTCTCTCAAAGAACCTGGGCAAGGCAGTTAGCCCTCCTGATGTGGAAGGTGTTGTTCATGTCCAGCTGTGGACCTAGCTCTTGAAATTACTCGTCACAGCCACATTTCAAAGCAAACTGCTTTCTGTTTTTCAGCAGAGTTATACAATCAGAATGTGTGCTAGCAGGTCTGTGGGAGGTGAGTGCTATATTTAATGATTTTTGATTGGTATTTATTCACCCCGGGAAGATGAAAAGGTGCTCTGAGGGCAACCATGCTGGTTCCAACCTTGCCATCTCTCCTGGCCTCCAGGTGATGGTAAGGAGACTTGGACCGGTTTCATGTTGTGGTTGTTCTTTGTGACCAGTCTCCTACTGACAGATGTCCGTGTGGGGTAGGGCCCTGATGGCACCCTCTGCTGAAGCATAGCTGAACTCCTGGCAGAGCAGTGTGAGCTCCACTGTGTTCTAACATATTACAATGCCATCAGCAGACAGAGCTAAAATAACTTGATTCTTTTTGTTCCTGATTTGACTTTTTCTGTTTTCTTGTTTATCCCTTGTGATACATACCCAGAGTCTGTCCTGCCACCTCTGTCAGTTTTTGATCAGCAGAGAAGGTGTTATTGCACAGACTGGGTGGAGGGCACGTAAATGCCAGCATCTATGCCTTCCTGCATCTTGGAATGCTCCTCAGAGCCTCAGTCTATTTCACTGTGCTCTTCTTGCAAGGTGTTTTACCTTCTTCCGCTCGGTAATCCATCATTCTACGTGCATAGCCTGTGGCTGATTCATTTAAAATGTCACTGGGTAGCACTGTGGCTTGTATAACAATGTGGGTGATAAATGGAAAGTTTATCCCCGGAGCCTTTTCTTCTAGATTTATAGGCACTTTACATCTAGAAGGTAGGGGTTGGCTCCCACCTCTCCATGATGCTTACTACTCCAACTTCCTCCCCATGTCTTGTGAATCTTGGAACTGCAGACAGTAGAGAACAGGTGGGAGAAAAGGTCTTGTGTAGTGCTAGTGGTTGTTGCCATCACAAGGGTAGATATAACTGATTGTCTTCCCTTCAGCCAGCCTAGGGAAGCTAGCCTAGGTCCCTTGGACCTAGAGAGGTACAGGGCCTTACACTGTGGAGAAGATGACTGGCTCATGAGGATGAGGAACGAGAAGGCTTGGATGTAGACTCTCAGGTCTATCAATTCAAAGATGTAGGGAATGGCACACATCAGGGGAGGGAAATTTATGAGGAGCAAGGAGAGATTCTGTTGTTGCAACAGTCTAATTGCTTCCCTGAATGCTGTTTTTGTATGTAGGACCTGCACACCCAAATAATCCATGGATCATTTGCATATATTTACAGAAAGAACAGTGCTTTTACAGGTGTTGCTTATGGGCCAGGCTATATCTATTAAAATACAATTGCTGGGTCTGCTTTAACACAAGTCTTCATTTAAAGAATGTTTCCTGAGTGTTTCCTGCTTGCAGTCTAACTGCTTCTACCTTTTGAATTAATCCAATCCATTTGATCATTTGCTGTTGAATTTTTGGTCTGTGCATGTTATCTCTACTGATTATTTTCAACTCTTAATATGTCTACAAACCTTTCTTCAATCCCAAATTTGATTTTGAATATACTTTTCTTTTTTATATCTCACCATTCTCCTTTTTCTCTTAATCATATCCTTCTATTACTTTCCTTCCATCTCTCTCTTCCTTTTACCTTTCCTCTCTTTTTCTCTCTCCTGCTTGCTTTTCTGACCCATAGAAAACTTTCTCTGCTTGCTTTGATACTTACATATCTTGACCTGCTCTCATTTCTTCTCAAACTCTTGTGACCTGTCATTTCATAGAATGTCAGGGGCTGGAAGGGACCTTGAAAGATCATCTGGTCCAGCCTCCTTACCAGAACAGGATCACCTAGAGTAGATCACACTGGAACATATTCAAATGGTTCTTGAATATCTCCAGAGAGGGAGACTCCACAACCTCCCTGGGCAGCTGGTTCCAGTTCTATGTCACCCTCACAGTGAAAAAATTCTTCCTCAGGTTTACATGGAGCCTCCTATACTTCAGCTTCCACCCATTGCCTCTTGTCCTGTCACTGAGTATCACTGAGAAGAGGCTGGCTCCATCCTCCTGGCACTCACCACTTACATACTTATAAACACCTATGAAGTCAACCCTTAGTTGTCTCCTCTCCAAGCTAAAAAGCCCCAGCTCCCTCAGTCTCTCCTCATAAGAAAGAAGTTTAACTTCCTTAATCATTCTTGTGGCTCTGTGCTGGACTCTCAAGCAGCTCCCTGTCCTTCTTGAGCTGGGGGGCCCAAAACTGGACACAATATTCCAAATGAGGCATCACTAGGGTAGAGTAGAGGGGAAGAAGAACCTCCCTCAACCTACTAACCACACCCCTTCTAATAGACCGTTGCTATCCTCTCTTTCAGAGTAGTAACCCCTGTAATTTCTTCCTGCTCTCTTGCATTTCAGGAATTTCTGCTTACCCTCAAAATGTCATAAACTTATACATATCTTATACACTCTGCTTCTTCTGAATTCTCCCATACGTCTTTATTTTCAGGTAGTAGCTACTGAACCTTGTATGGTTGTTTCCATTTCATATATAATTGACGAGGACAATGTATCATTTTCTGCTTGCCGCGCAATTTCATTCAGAATCAGTAGACAGAGGATTACTTTAGAATTAGCACCTTTGCAGGTTCCTAACAGAAATTCAAATGTAAACATTCCTTTATAGAGCCCTGAATAGAATGAGATCAGTCTTGCTTTCTTTTACACTTGTTTCTCTTACCAACAGCTAAGATTACCTAAAGTAAGATTGCGCCAACTTTATATGTAGGGTGATACTGGGCAGCAAAAGTAATGTTTTTCTTAGTCTGCTAGAGGCAGATATCCTACATAAGTCAGAATGTCCAATCTGTTTATCCAGAGTTTTGTTTTACTAAGGATTTAGGTAGAGTATTTTGGGTTGTTTGTTGTCTTTTTTTGTTTTTTTTAATTAAACTTTTACAGCTAGGACTAACTTTATAAAGTATGGGACTGCAGTGGTATAAAATTATGTAAATTTTGTCCCTCTGCACATCCATCGGACAGTACAAAGTGGATTTTTGTAAGATGAAGATCAATAAGAGAATTACTGGCATGACTGTTAGTTCACATATTGTATTTCATTCCTTATGGATGACAACAAAGACATTAGTTATAAACTACATGCAGAAACACTTCAATGTTAGCAAAATGTTTCATTAAAAGTTGTGTATTGAATATGTTGGACTCGATGATCTCGAAGGTCTTTTCCAACATGGTTAATTCTGTGGTTCTGTGATACTGTGAAACGTGAGCTTCACACTATTTTTGCTTTGTATTATCATGTACTGTAGATTTCTGTATATGGTTTTTGTGTTTTGAAATATGTATTTGCACAAATGCTAACCAGTATTTTATTTCATTATATAGGCACGTATATGTATATTTACATATAAATATTTTTATCACTTTGGATTGAATTTCTATCAAGGAGAGGACAGAAAATTATTGCTGTGCTTCTTATCTATCTTCTTGTATACTAGGAGAATTTTACTTTCTGTTCATTCCTTCCATTCTCTCCTAGCACTACCAAATAATCACATCCATAGATCATCCTGTGGGTGGATTCAAAGTACCATTTCTGTATTTGAGTGTGTCTTGGTTTTGAGCAGACAGAAGCTATTTTACTCCTTCCCAAAGGAGTAAAATGAAAATGTTCCTCACTGGATTGGAAGATGAAATACTATTCACAAATGCATATAGAAATACAAATTCATATTTGGCCTCAGCCCAGTCCTCCAACCTGGGCTTACCACACTCTCATTAGGCCAAAAACTTCCAAAGCCTCTCCCCTCAAGCAGGCCTAAACCCAGACCTCAAGGTACACACCCCCACCCCCCATGCCTCCCTGCTTTGCCCCACACCAGGTCTGTGCAGTAAAAAGTAACCTGCCTGCTCAAGATCAAAAACTTCCCTTGAAATACCAAATAAGAGATATTGGCCTATGGGTGCTGGGAGCAGGGAGAGGGAGGAAGAGTGGAGAAGAGACAGTAATGTCCATTTATATGGGAAGTAGGCTGATGGGAATGAAATAACAACGATTTCTGGTATCCATCCCTTGTACTCCCTGGTACTTCTGGAGGACTTTTCTCTGTGGTTAAGACATCCAGTCTTAAATCCATAACAGGGTGTATTTTCTAAAATATATAGTTATTGTGTTTCAGTCATCTCTTCTAATATTTTAAAATTATAGGGAAGAAATATTATTCTCTTCAATGATTCTGGGTTGGTTTTTTTTGTTTGTTTGGTTTGATTTGGTTCGGTTTGTTTTTTTTTTTTTTTAGGTTTTTTCGAGATGATATTCATAACCATATGGCCAAATCTAATTTCTGCCACATATTTTTAGAATCTCTGCACTCCTGCAACCCTAAATTGGTTTAAGATTTACCATTCTTAGTGTAATCCAACAACTCATTTATAGTTTCTCTGCCAAAGCTCATTTGGTTGACATCATCCTCACCCCTACTGCTGGAGTATTAGTCAAATTGTCATAACATCAAAGTACTTTGGTGGAAAAAAAAAAAAGTTAATTAAATACAGGTTTCACAGAAGTCTCGGGGGAAAAAAAAGTGCTTTACAGAGTAAAAGCTACTCAATTTATCAAAAAGCAGTTTAAAAGAATGATTTTATTAACAAAATACAGACCAGAAGAATAGGGATGTATTTTCTTTTTCTTTTAAAAAAATAGTTAATTATTCATTGGAAGAATGCAGCTACTCATAGGGTAACTTTTCTGTCGACTGTTGTTTAAATCAAGAGTTGCATATCACCTCTGAATGTTAATCATTCTTATTTTATTAACTAAAGAGACAGCAAGTCTCCTGAGTGTCTCTAAGTGTCATAAGTTAGGAAAAATAAATCACAAACTATGAATATGCACTTAAAGCATAAGATGTTCTTCAAGTGTTATACTCAAGACTACATTCAACCTCTTAACATGCATCATCCTCTAGGTGTAAAACAGAAAGAAGTCTATCTTTTGGATTTTAGAGTTATTTGTCATGTTGAAGAACATCTATACAAATTCTCTGACTTACTTTCTTGGGTCTGTTCTAGTGCTTAGTACTTCTCCAATATGACTAATTTTCTTGTTCTAACCTAAAGGTTTTTAAAAACATCTTAAAACTCAACTCTTTACCTTTTCAGTATAATCTATAACATTTTTCTTACTGCCAGACAATGCTCTTTTTAACCAAGATCATAATTCAAGTTCTCGTTGGCTAAATAGATAGCAATCTGAAGAAGGTTTTGCAATTTTTGTCTAAATTCCTAAGCACTGTATGGAGGATTTTCAGAGGCTCTAGAGAGAACCTCTTATCTTTCTCCTCTTAATGTTAAACTTCAAATTTGCACGATAAAAAGTCTAAATAAATAAAAAATATAAACTCCAGGGTCTCAAGGTAAAAACAACACTTACAGAAAAACAGATTTACACACACACACACAAAAGGAAAAAAAAAGAAAAATAAATAAGTTACTAAGGAAAGAGATTACATGTTTATCTGCTATAATATACAAACAAGATACCATATTCCACAAAATAAATTAACTATTTCCATTTGATGTTCAAATGATTAACTTGTGAAACTATTTTTAGTCAGTCTGTAACAAGACCTTTCACTTTTTTGTTTAGTTTTGTTTTGTTTGGGTTTGTTTTTTTGGTTGTTTTCCCCTCATCCATTTGGTTTACAAAGATCAACCTGCTCTGCACTCTGAAACTGATACTGGACATAAATTATTTTCAACACTGTGTTGAAAATCATTTGGGAGAAAATCTAACTAATGAAAGGAAAATGATTTAGGTACCATCATTACAATCCATAAGTAATTTTTTTAAAAGTACAAATAAGTTATAAAATACAAGAAATAAAAAGAAATGGGGAAAAACAATGGAGACACAGCTAATATGTGTTCTAAGTTAATGTACTGCACCCCTTCAACTTTTTATTTTTCTACCCTTTCATGTTTCACTGTATCAAAATGCTAAGGATAGGTTATAATTGTGAATAGCTTTATATGAATTCAAAATGTTGGATACTAAAATAAGAGATTGGGTAGATATAAATATATGTCTCGTTTCTCCCCTGATCTCCTAGCCTCTGGTTTGTTCCCATGAATCAGTACAAGGTGGGGGCTGACCTGCTGGAAAGCAGATCTGTGCAAAAAGACCTGGGAGTCCTGATGTGCAAGAGAATGATCATGAACCATCAATGTGTCCTTGTTGCCAAGACCAGTGATATCCTGGGATGCATCAAGAAGAGTGAGGCAAGCAGATCAACAGAGATTCTCCTCTTCCACTACTCTGTTCTTGTAAGGCCTCAGCTGCAGTACTGTATCCCGTTCAAAGGTTCCCAGTTCAAGAAGGACAAAGGACTGCTTGAGAGGATAAAGCAAAAGCCCAGAAAGATGGTTAGGGAAGATGGAAGGAACATCTCTTTTGTGAAGAAAGGCTTGGGGTTTTCTAGCATGGAGATTGAAGGGGGAACTTATCAGTACTTATAAATACTTGGAGGGTGGGTATCAGGAAGACGGGACCAGTAGTTTTTCAGTGGTGCCCAGCAACAGGAAAACAGGTAAAGGGCACAAATTTGAACATAGAAAGTTCCACATAAACATGAGGAGGAGCTTCTTTATGTTGAGAGTGGTAGAGCACTGAAATAGGCCACACAGAGAGGTGGTCATCTCTGCGGTCATTCAAAGCCCATCTGGACACCATCCTGTGTAACCTGCCCTACATAAACAGAAGAACTTCCTGTTTCTCTCTCTCTTAGTCTGCCTGTCTGATAGCACCACCTTGTTCCTGCTGCTCCTGTCTTACCACGTGGCCATTTTCTACCACATGGTGGACATCCCTTCCTGAATCTACCTCCATCCGTTGTCGTCAGTCTGGTTGTATATACATTTTTGTATCTTGTTTTTCCCTTCCCTATACCCCTTTTGTAACTCCCCTACCTTAAATACTTCTCATTTACTGTTAAAGTTTTCCTTTTAACTTCCAAATGGAAACAAGACTGTTCTTTGGGTGTTTTATCCTTTCTCTCTGTACATCTAATTCCTTTCTTTCCAAAAAAAAAGGGGGGAGAAGAGAAGGCATCCTATTATTATTGTATTGGTTTCTGTTAGCTATATTTTGAGTCCCCTGGGNGTCTTATTATTATTGTATTGGTTTCTGTTAGCTATATTGTGAGTCCCCTGGGAAGCTTAAACTTGAACCAATACAAGTCTTCCCTCAGTCTCTTCTTCCTCAGACTAAACAGTCACAGTTCCCTCAACTGGTTTTCATAAGACTTATTCTCTAGGCACTTCACCAGCTTAGTTCTTCTTTGGACCTGCTCCAGTGCCTCAACTTCTTTGTTGTAACGAGGTGCCCAAAACTGAACATAATACTTGAGGTGTGCCCTCACCATGCTGAATACAGGGGGACAATCTCTGTGCACTATTTCTGATGCAAGCCAGAATGTCATTGGCTCGTATTCAGTCACCTGTCAGTTAGAACCCCCAAATCCTTTTTCTGCTGGGCAACTTTCCAGTCACTTTCTCAACCCTTTAGTATTGCATGGGGTTGTTGTGACCTAAGTGCAGGACCTGGCACTTGGCCTTGTTGAAGCACATACCACTGACCCCATCCCATTGATCCAATTTGTCTGTCTCTCTTTGTAGAGCCTACATCTGGGTCTTTGCATCTGGGATGCAAATCTCTATCTGAATACGAACTTGAATGCATCAGAAATATATAACCAGATTCAGGAACTTGGAAGGGTCATTGTGACATGTACCTAACTGTAGATAATGCTGTCTGATAGCACAGAAAATGTAAATCTCGTGGATGTGATGAGGGGTCAAACACAAGTGGTTTTATGAAATAACAAGATCAGAGCAAATTAAATGAAGGAAATGAGTAGTCATGTTTGAACCAAGTAACCAACAAAAGCTGATACTGCTGCCCATTGGCAGAATGAATGTGGAGGAAACAGTGATTGGAAAGACTTGTTGAAAGATGAGCAAATTAAGAACTGTAGAGGTAACATTCTGTCTTGTCTCTGTTGTCTTTCTTGTTGCTACTGAGAGGGATGAGACCTAAACCACCTACATTTTAAAGATTTAAGCTTCTCTACATATGACTTCCTAGCATATTAAATATTGTAAGAATATGGTTTATCTATGCCAGAATATTTGGCCTTCGCTGTTTTCATTCACAAATGTATCTGAAGGTAATCATGCCCACTCTCATATGATACCTTAGTGTATGTATAAGTTCCTTGGGGTCTGATTTGAGTGACATCCTAGGGGACAGTGGGTTGAATTTGTGACATTCACCTGGTATTTAGCATCCACTGTGATCTGAGAGCTCAAAAAAGCCTCAGGATAAGAAAGACCTAGAGTTGGGACTGTTTGGTTTTTTGGTTGGTTTTTTTTTATATAAGTGGTCTAACTATGGGGACATCATGTAAATGAAATGGATTGCTGTTCTACTCAAGACTAAACAGAAAATCAAGATCCCCTCACTGGAGTATTATTCCTATTTAAATTTTCATGCCGATTTCTGTAAGGCTGGCTTTGTGTTGCTATGTATTGTTAACTGCATCTCACTAAGGAGACGGCTGCAGTTCAGTAATGCTGAAGGCCTTCCTGAATATTGTATGCTGTTTGAATGATCCATATAGCATGGCAAGAAAGTGTTTTGAAATCAATTTTCATGACAGGTGCTAGACAAAAGAATAACCTCTGTAATGCGGTTAGAATTTCTTCCAGATTAAATCTACTGTATGAAAGTAAAACCTGATTTTGATGTTTTTATTCAGATTATTAGTGCTTGGAGTAGTACTCAATGATGCTTCTGATTAAATGGCAAAGGTATTCATGCATAGTTTTAATGATGAGTAAATTTGATGTTTATCAGATAGCTTTATGAGACAATGAAGAAGGATGTACCAGGTTAGGGTGGATCCCTCCCCTGGTAGAATAAACTCACCACAACATGTATTGGGTTTTTTTGTGAAGTCAGAAAAAAAAAAATATATTTCTTAAACTTTTAACTAAATATAACAGTATAGGGAAAAATGCAACCACTACAAGAATATAATAACCTGAGGGAAGATGGGGAAAGGGTCAAGTGGCGGTGAAAGCAGCAGCAGCAGCCAAAACAGCAGCAGGGGAAGATAGCAGCAGGCGCAGGCAAAGCAGCAGAAGCAGCCAGGGGAAGGTACAAGCTGTGCTTCCAGACATAAAACTCTTGATGCTCCAATGAAATTACATTAGCTTATCCATTGTTACCATTATATGGCCTATCCCCAGAATGTTCGCCTTAGAGCTTCCACCTCCAAGTTTCTCTGTTCTAATTTTTTTTCTTTTTTTATGTCTGAGGTAGGAATCTAACTCAAACAGCCACAAAATAAAAAATGTTTTTAATTATAATTATCCCATTCAGATGTAAATGCTACAGATCCAATTTTTAGGAGAGGCCTCTACCATTTCAGGACCATCTCAAAATTGTGTCAGATGGCTATGTAATTAAAAAAAAAAATTAAAAAATAATTTAAAAAAAGGTAGTCCTGAGTACTAGAGAGTTCACTTTGGTTTTCCACCTTGATTTTCCCTTTAGAGTTAGTGTAATTTTACCCCTGAATGTTTTTAGCTCTGAAATATGTTTTTATTTATTTTTCAACAAGTCCACCTTCAGGTAATAACAGCAGGGGGGCAAATCCTTCATCTTTTGCTGCCCAAGTTGATACACTGAGTTATTTATGTTGTTTTCTGAAGCGCTAGTCAATGGCTTCATGTTTGGAGCAGTGCAAAGAAATAGCAGACACCCAGAAAAATCAGTCTCTGAACCAGTAGCACCAGAGTGGGTATTACTAAGGAAAGAAAAGAAAAAAATAAAAGGGAAAAAAAAATGTAGTTTTGTTGCTGCTGGTGGAAGTTTTCTAATGAAAGGAGATGAATCAGGAACTTTGTAATAACATGTGCCTGGTCACTTAACTGTAGCAGTAGATCTGGAATGAAGCTTACTCAGCACAAGCTTTCGACCTTTCAGACCTTATGTATCATTTCTCATCTACTGAGTTTCTCACATTTGTGCAAAACAAAAGCG
>VWZE01019140.1:6894-32393 GCA_013396675.1 Eubucco bourcierii | reverse complement strand
GGGGGGCTGTGTGTGGAATCAATATATTTTGAGTCAAAAAAAGAATACACATATTCACCTGCTAGACTTTTCTAAAAAAAATGGCACATTGCTTGACTTTTTGCCCACAAAGTATTTGTTTTCGGAGCCTCCAATTTTCAAGACTGATACACCTTTGTCCTTTTATTATTTTTTTTTTTTAAAGGAGTTCTGCTCAAAGCAGCAAACAAGAGAGACTGAAGAGCTAACATTAAATAATGAGCTTGTAAAGGGAATATCTGCCAAATTCTTCCACTGCATGCTGGAATGATGCTGAAAGTTGAAACTACTATTTTATTCCATAAAGAGAAGCAGAAATTGTCAGGTCTTCTGACAATGTAGAGGCCTCAAAACAACATTTCTGAAACTATTACAGCAAAGTCTTATAACTATAATAGGTGTTAGATTTTTTGTTTTCTTTAAGAGCTGAAAAAACTCCAACTTGGTTTACTAGCAGGGCATACTGAGAGGTGCCGAAAAAAACCTCTTCCAACTGCCTGCTTGCTGAGAAATGTGACTTTCCTAAATCCTGCCCTCAGGTTGAAGCTGGTACAAAAAACTGTGGAAAATTTACTATTTTATCTAAGGAACTACAGGAGTTCAGTGGAATATAGTAGTTCTCTATATGAATTTATAGCACATCAGCAGTCAGGGATAGATAACTTGGTAAAATTCCAACAAGAATGATTACTCAGTGTCTGAATTATGAGAGGACAACAAGCAAGGCAAGCACAGATGTTCTTTAAGTGACTTACTCTGAGATGGTTTGCTTTTGTACTTTGAGTTTTTGATGAAGGAGATAACTTCCAGGTCTCAGCTGTAGGAGTTGTAGAGGGTGGTTTAAGAGAAGAGTTCAAATCTTGCAATTTCAGACTATTAGCCTGAGTTTGAAAGATTTTACTTGGTCAAACCAGCAATAAATGGATACTTATTTGCAAAAATACAGGAGAAAAAAACAACTACATGAGATGAAAAATACTCTTACACTTCCACTCCCCTCTAGTCTGTGTTACATAAATTGATGTGGGCACGGTAATATTTATCTGGATAAAGTACTTGGAGTGAGATGAAATACTGATACTGCTAAAATTTCTTTGCATTCTAACTCATGTTGTGTTTGAGATGTTGGCTTACTTATCAGCTGTAGAAGTCTACTTTTAAAAAGTGATCTGTAGGATTTGGTCCTTCCTCTGTTATTAAGAGTTCCAAAATAATTAATATTTAGTACTTTTTAGTCAAATTTTGGCTATGATGATGCACAAGAATGCTGAATTTTTAAATTTAACTTTAAATAGTAACATAAAGGAAGATTAGAAGGAAATACAACTGAAGAGTGGAATCTTTACTACATAGACATTAAAGTGATTTATTTCTTTATGCTTCTAGGCAGCTGTACAATTGGTTACAAAAATATAAATCCTTTCTGGTCACAGTTTTCTGTGGAAGGAAGTCTTGGAATAGTCTAAGCTGAAATCTTGTTTGGTAGTGACATCAGAAGTGATATTTTGACAATGTTTTACAGATGACTAATTGAAACAGTTATTCTAAACTTCCACCAAATTATTCCTTCTCTTCTAGTTAATTTGATATTGAATAATATTAAGATATATTTTGAGCTTAAACACTTCTACTAACAGAAATAGACTTCATATAACATATAAAAAATGTAAAAGAGACATCTATTACGAGACAGCCCAAATCTCCATATGATTTCAATTTGAATTGCTTAGAAAATTCCAGGTTAATTATTTTGTTTCTAGGAAAGAATTTGTACTACAGGAAAAAAATCATCTCTTTGCAGTGCTCTTACTCATCAAAAGTCCTGCTGAATTTTGGTGATGTTCAGGAGAGGTAACAGTGTACCCGTTGCTGTGACTTCAGCAAAGATCAGGCACTCTGGCACCAACTGAATCAATCACTGTTATTCTGAAAAATACTTAGCCAGGACATTTCAAACCTATTGAAGACAATGGTGCTTAACTGCATGGTTACCTTCTTTTCTACTAGAAACCTCTGTTGTATCCTTATTTATTCTTCAATTGCAATTTTATCATGCCCTCAGGAAAAACAAACAAACAAACAAAAAAAAAGTGGTTAAAAATAAGATTTCCTCTTAATGTAATTGTAGCTCTCACTCAATATATGTTATAGCATTGTCTGTAATTTTAAAGGATAAGGATGAATCAGGTTGAAGAAATGGGATTAGAGAAGATGAGAGTACCAGCTCAGAGGGAATCATTTGAAGTTATCACACTTAAAGGTGCCATGACAATGGTAATGGGAAAGATTTGTTTGGATAAAAATTCTGGTATCTTCTGGTAATCCTTGACACTTGGTAGTTTTGTAATTGGTCTGGAGAGGAGATGTGAAAATAAGAAATAAATCCACATTATCTGTAGGTTGAATGGAAGTTCTTGTTTTACCCCAAATTTGTATTTAGCTTATAGAGTTAAGAACGATTCTTGAAAAAGTCCTCAAGAACATCTTGCTAGAAGAATTAATAAGCATGGATAAATATTCCTTCATTAACTGAGATGAGAAAAATGTTTACTGCACCCATTTTACAAGTGCATAACTGAAGAACTGAGTGCAACTTGTTCTGAAGTGGGTGGCATTCGTAATTCTAAATGTTTCAGAGCTTTTTGGTTCAGGAAACCACAAAATCTTAGCTAGCTTGAAAATTAAAACCTTTAGGGACTTGCTTGTGCAATGATTAATTGCAGAGTAAACACAGGTCTCTGTGTTGCCTACAGATACAATGTTTGTTTCTAAATATCTAAAGAATGGCAAAATCAATATAGTTTCAATAAGGTCATCTGTCATGCAGTAATTCAATGCCAAAGTGTCCCATCCTTTATTTGAACATTTGAGTGCATTTTTCTTCCTAAATTTGAGTTCCTGATTATAATAATTGATTGTGATAACACAGATACTACGTGAACTAACCCTAATCACTGTTCTATTTAACCATCTTGTTTGAATGTCAGGCGTGCAAGGTAAGGCATCTAGTTAAGTGGAAGCTTGATAACCTAATGTAACATTTTTGACATGGGAGACCAGATAAAATCTTTTACGTGTCATTGGCTCACAAGACTCTGTCTAGGCAGATGGTGTTGGTTATATAAGACAGACACACTTTGCCTGGAGAGTTTCAGAGAAATATGAGCATTATTTTCAAACACCAGTAAAGGAGAAAGGTGTCATTTCACTGACAGCCCCAGAGAATATTTCCCTGTTACTGCATGCTTGACAGATGCCAGGAACAGATTGATGCGTACAGAAAGGCAAGGTACAAGGAAGCCGTACATTAAAACTCATTAACTTTAGATAGGAAAATTCTATTGGGAGGAACTCTAGAGCATTTTTTAATGTACAGTGAATGCTTAACATTCTAAATATATGTGCTTTTTTTTTAATGTGTTGGGACTGCATTTACATATTTAGTGTAAATCTGAATGAAAATTACAACGGTGACAAGATAAACACAAGAGAAAATGCAGTAGTAAAACAAATAATTAAGAAGCTGAAAATAAGGAAAAACTGAAAGGAAAATAAAAGAGGCATTTTTCATTGGCCAAATTCTTTATCCATCAGAAGCTATAGGTGTGGAGTGGATCACCTGAATTTCCTGCACTAATTTTTTCAGAAGGAAATGTTCACTCTTGCTTATAACTTAATTCTTACTTATTATAAATGAAATCTGTTTCTCAGTCCAGACAAACTCTTATGTATAGCTTTAACTTTCAGCACTGAGCAAAAGAAGATGAAATCTTATTTTCTGACCACAGTTGGCTTTGGACAACTAGTTCATACCTATTATCTCTCATTTCTTTGACTCCTTCTCACAGACACAGCACATTCTCATATTAAAGCTTATGATTTGCTTGATTTAAAGTATAGGAAGAACACTATAAAGCAAACAGGGGACAGGATGACAAACACAGAAGTATTGGATTTTTAACACAGAATTGAAATTGTAATATTACATGTACATAATTGCAATTACTTCATTACAAAAAGCACTGTTGACTATAGAATGGGGCATGCATTTGTTTTCAGAGTATCTTGCATTTAGAAACAACGCAGATTCACAAGGAAAAGATGTATGTGTACGTGAATTATGTAGGCAGCATTAATTCTGGTAATTCTTCATCTGAGTGCTTCACTTTTCAAACTTAGTATTCTTTTAAGGTAGATCTCATCAGGAGTTTAATTTATATATTTTCTGCTTTGATGTAAACAAATGTGATGGTAATTTTGTGGATGGTTTTAAAATTTAAACACTAAACAGTGCAGCTGAAAGGAGTGTTTGTAAGAAATACTGTTTTCAGTGCAAATGGTACACTGTTTAGTGAACCAAAAGTGGAAAATAAAAGTGAAAAATTTTTAAAACCCCATGTTCTTAGTGTATGAATATCTACTTATTCTGTAACTTCATGTTAATTTTGAAAAGGCTTCTTTTATACACGTAGAACTTAGTTTTTTGAAGGTGTAGGTACTAAATAATTGAAATATCTATGCATAATTCAAATAATTGCTTCCAGTAGATAAATATCTGATGGAAATGCAGATTGAATACTTTTTCCCGATACAAAGATTTTTTTTTGCTGTTCTTAATTTGTTTTAAATTCATGGGCTGTTGTGCTGATTTTCATACTAGCATAACTGTAACAACAGGTTACAGGCAATGACTTGAGCTCTGATGCTATCTGATGCAAAATGACCCATCTTTTACTTGGGCTCGCAGGCTGCAGCTAATGGAATTCAAACCTGTAAGTACCGTCCAATTAAAAAGATAAAAAGAAACTATCCTGAAAGGTAGTCGGTAATTAATACTCATTTTTCTTGTATATAAATGCAAATGTCTGGGTAAAACACCGCAAAGGTCTGTGCTACAGAAATTTACCAAGAACTGCTTTCTGTTTGTGAGTGAGATCCTGTACGGTCATCAGAACAAGAACACTTGAGTAACTTCCTGGAGTGCATTGAAAGACATTGACAACATCTGTTTTATGTGGTTTGTTGTGTTTCTCTCGCACATCCAGGAGAAGGAATGAACAGGTAGGATAAAAATTAATTTGGTGGGATACATTGTTCTGCCATAAATGAGTTCACTGCATTTAGCAGAATCAAGATCCTGCTTTTGAGATAGTATATTATTTGATTTAAGGAAGGCCTAGGTTCCAGTGGCAGCTCAGTCTTAGACTGTCACCCTTTCTTCAGAAAGATCCTTTTTCCATGTGCTACATCTTTACCCTACAATGAAGATTTTCCCGTGATTAAGATTTAGAGCTGGACCACAGACATTTGGTTCCACAGGACAAGCAGCAGTAGACCATCTTGGATAAGATATCTGCAACTCAGGGGTTTTTGACTTGGGAGATGTTGGGAGTTTGCCAGCGAAGACTGAGGAAAAAAGGTTGTTGAGAACCTCAGCCTTCTCCTCATCTGTTGCTACTAGCTCACCATTCTTGCCCTTCTTGTTATTCTTCGCATCCCTTTCCAGTTCAGCTCTGTCCATGCCCTGGCCTTCCTGACCTCATCCCTACTACAATCAGGCAGCATCTCTATACTTCTCAGGACATTTGTCCCTGCTTCCACTGTCTGTGAAGCTCCTTCTTGCCTTTTAGCTTGACCAGCAGGTCTCAGGTTCACCATGATGGTCTCTTCCCTTCCTTGCTAGATTTCTTACATCTTCCAATGTCTCCATCTCTATCACCTAGTAGTGGACTTTCTCCATTTAACCAGTCTATGAGAGGGTCTTTTCCACTAACACACTTTTAAAACACCATCTCTACCATCTTGGTCACCTTGCTTTTTAGTGTCTTAGACTAATAGATAACTTTTTCTCTTTCTTAACATATAGAGACACATGGAGAAAGATAAGGTTTGTTGTTTCTGGTGTCTCTTATTTTCAGTCCAGAATGAAGAGGAGGAGGCAGAGAATAGAAAGAAAACCTGAGGAAGGGGTACAAACCAGAACGTTTTATTCAGAAACCAGAACTTAATATAATTTTGTGAAATTGCCTATGGGATTTTTTTCAAGATATGGAGAAGAATTAACTAGTGTCATAAATAGAGAGCTAGATAGCCAGGAGAAGAGTTTAGGAAATAAAAGGGTTTTATTTTCCTTGGTGCATTATTTATTTATTCATCTATTTATTGTGTATGTGAGCATGAGCAGAAGAATAAAAGCACAAATGCTGGAAGTTCACCATGGCTTTGCAGATCTAATATAATAGAGTAATTACTCAAATTTGGATTGTGTAAATGACTGAGGCCAGGCTCCAGTGACTTTTGAAACCTATTCATCCCTTCATTTTTGAAACTGAAGTAAACAAGAACAGAGGGGACAAAGCAATTTCTTCTACTCAGAGAAAAACTCTGTTCAGTTTGCACTTCATTATCCATATCTTTTGCCTAGACATGTAGATACTATTATTTTCTAGGAAATTCTGAAAACTGTATTCATTTTGGATGCAGCCATTGTCAGCAAACTCAAAGAAGATAACTAACTTTTATCAGCCCAGTCTTCTATAATATTGCTGGACAGAGTGGGAAGTAGCTGTGTAGCAAATGAAATGCAGAACGTTCTTAAGGTCTCTGTAGAACGTTCTTAAGGTCTCTGTACAAAGTCTTTATTTTTTAAAACATAATTACAGTTGTACTTAATGAAGTAGCAGAACTGTAAAGCTGTCAGAAAATGCTGTGGCATCAACATTTCTTGAAGGAGCATATTAGATAGTAATGGTGTCAAACATCTGAAAGAGTGAGCAGACCTTGCATGCATAGTTTTCTAGTCATAGGAAATTAAAAAAGGGGTTGGAATGTAGCCAGTTGACTGACCATAGGGGGGAAAAAAATGAGACCCATAATAAGCAACAGTGGTAGTTACAATATTTGCTGAAACCAATGCACATTAAATAATAATGAAAGCAACCATCTAAAAATGCTGGCAGACTATATGNAGGACTTTAAAAAAAAAAAAAAAAAAGAAGAAGAAGAAGAAGAAGAAGAAAAGAACTGGTGTATAGCCAGTACACTGCCAAAGAATAAAAAAACTCCATTAGAGATTAAACAGTGAATTTCTATCAGACATGTATGTGTGAAACAAAAAATGTGAAAGGAAAAGAGTTAATTATTAGGTTGTGTAAATTACAAAGTCTTCTCAGGTAAGAAGATTTCTCTGAAAAAGAATCTGAGTGGAGTTCTAAAGCTTTTTATTTTCTTGAAATCATTTAATTAGGAAAAGATGTGGGCAGAGAAGACATTTGTTAACACATTGAAATACATCATAGTGATGGTTTTGTACAAGAATCTTACATGAAATTATTTTTAAAGTTTATGAAAGACTTCCAATTTCTGTCTAGCTTTGAGTACCTTATTCTCTTTACTCTAAAGGACTTAACATAGTAAGTGATGACACTGAGATCTTGTGCTTGCTCATAAGAATTAAAAAGGAAATTCAAGGAACAGGATTATCTAAGGATTTTTATTTATTTATTTATTTTAATATTCCTTATCAGTGTTATCAATGGAGGTGTTGAATAAGTGCTATGTTTCTGGGTTTTATCCTAAGTGTACTCTAGGAAAGTATTAGACTATCATAGTCACTGGGGAAAAAAAAAAGAGAAAAAAGTGTTCAAACCCCCAAAGAGAAAATATATGTTCACTGTTAAAATGTAAATGAAATAGACATTGAAGTGCAAAATGTAAATCCTCTTAATCCCTGCTCTGCTGTTCTATAGTAATGGGAGTGACTAAATTTAGACATTACTTTGAAAGCAATTGACTGTTCCCCAGAAGTCTTATCTTCTGTTATGGACACATCTCCATTTTGGTACATTTCTTCTCACAATTCAGAGCGCTGGCACTCACACCCACAGCTAGATTAGAGAGACCACAAATAAAAAGGAACCACTCGCCTCCAAAGATATTTAGCTTCCAAGCTCAGGTCTGGAAAAAAAATTATCCCAAAATTTTTCTGAATATGTATGCGCCAGAACTTGGTCTTAATCCGTGCTTTCAGTAGTCCAGTCTTATTTACCTCTGTCCATTTCAGGTATTGCAGAGTGAGCCTTAGAATTTGGAGTATTCTGGTGCTCAGGCCTGTGATGTCTTAAGTTTCCTCTTCAGTCTGGCCTTTGCTATGAATTCTAAGACATTGTTTCACCTGGAGGTAACATAAAACACTTAGGTCTCTGCCCTGCCTGTACTCTAATTGTATGCACGTGTGTAAGTAAACTCAATACAGAGACTAAGATCCCCTATGATCTGAATTCCCTAGGAGCACCCAAGAGGAACTAATACAGACAATCTGAATAGGCACCAGACCTAGTTTGAGAGCCCCTGCATTGTACGTTCCAGGTGATTATCTCTAAGTCACTCAACGCCACTAACAGGAAGTCCCTGTATTCCTTGAATGAGCTGGTCTCTGTCTTTGCAGACTCTCAAACCTGCATCACTTAAATATTTATCTTCTAGGAAAAGTTGTTCTGCACGTCTTTTCCCTGCTTTATAGGGTTATATGATGCATAGAGCAAAGAACAAGGAAAAGATTTCCATGTTTGAATCCTCCAAAAATCTTAAATTATTCACAAAACCTTCTGAAGGTTGTGATAAACCTCCTGCTTCTTTGTTCTTCTTGGTGGTGGTGAAAGCTGGACCTGTGCCAAGTGCAGGGAACATAGTGTAAATAGCATTGCTGCAGATTGCTATTGGATTGTTCAAAACATCAGATGGTTAGAATATGTTATTATCAACAAGCTGTTTACTGGCCAATCAATTATAAACTCTGATGGAGCACCAGGCATTTCATTGTAGGCTAGCCAATGGATGGAGAAAACATATGTCAGCCTTTCTGTTACTTCAAGGGGCAGATTCTGCTCTTCCTCTGCTTTAGTAGGTTGCAAAATCCTCCACAATGGACTGACACAAGGTTAGTATGGGAATATAGAATCTGTGGCAGTGCTGTGGGAATCACTGGGACAATGCAGTTCTCATATATTTCAGCAACTCTATGTCAACATACATTTGCATAATAAGAGTACAGCTGAGGCATCTGTGGGTAGTCTTGCCCTCAAAGAGGATTTGAACGCATGAGTTTCTCAGTCTGTGTGCAATATAGGAACATTTTGGGATTACTGATTGGCTTTTCCATCTGTGTTAGTTCTTATAAGAAATTCTGAGTCTTTTTTCTCCTTCCTCTTGTATTTATTTTCCCCAAGTCTGCAAAATGAAGTAAATTTGTTATCTAAAATTCGGAGCTGGGTAATACTATCCAGAATCAGATGCTTTGAAAGGAAATTTTCAAGTCAATATAGAGTAAAAATATATCTGTTTACTCACTGAACCTTAATAAAATATTTATCATTGGAAGGAGATTTTTGTCACTCCTGCTACTTGGAATTTAAATTTTTTATTTATTTTTTTCTGGAAAGGGTCTGGTTGAAACGGGGAACAAGGTTTGGAGGAGTAGAACAAAATCATTGTGATACTAGGAAGGGAAAAAACCAATTTCTTTTGGAAAAATCTGTGATTCTATAGGTGGCAAGCAGTTAGATATATCCCATCTGTGCTGGGTTAAGAAATTTTCCTTTCCCCACTATTGAAATTTACCAGAGTAGCTCAGATGGTTTGGAAGTAAGATGAAGCTATATTTACAGCAAAGCAAAACATTCGAGCATATATACACAATATGTTTACAAGTATTTGCAAGTATATACAAACAAGAAATAATACAGAAGTCTGAACTCCCTCCAGATCAAAGAAAACTGCCCAGAAGGGCTCAAAGTTATCCTCTTTCTCCCCCTACTTTCCCAGACAGTCAAACGAAAACACCCAGAAAAGCTTATGTTGTTATTTGTTAGTGAAGAAATTAGAGTGGAGTTAGGAGGAAGCAAATAGTAGCAGCATTGCAGACCAGAGTGGGACAAATTACTGACATTTTTGCTTTTTTATCCCTCTCATCAAACCAATGAATGATGTATGCTTGGTCATTATTTTCTTTTTACAACCAATGATCTAATATCTCTTATTAAAACATTCCAATTAGTCTCAGACCAGCACACTATCTAAAGGGCTCTTGGACAATGACTAGAAGCAGCAACTCTCCTGAATAATGTGCAGTCATTCAGTATGGCTACTTAAGTAACAGTATGTCTGTGACTTGCAGGCAGTAGTGACTTGTAGGCAGTATTGGCAGAATTTTAGCACACCTGCTAAAATTCAGTCAGAGGTGAGCCAAATTAATGTTATGAATTTGGAAAAGAGGAGAGTAGACTTGGTCTTTGAGATTCAATGGAATATCACGTTAGATCTCTTAGGATAAAGCCAAAAAATATTGGAAAGTATTAATTCTTCAGAAATGGGCACTGAAAAAATTACATTAAATGAAAGGATAAGCAGGTGAAAAAAGGATCTCTCTTTCCACCTCCTCTTAGCTCCAAACCCAGCAATCCTGGGGAAAAAAAAAAAAAAAAAAAAAAAAAAAAAAGGGAATGAATAAAAACAATTGACCACTGCACGATTATCTATATTCCAAAGCTATATGATCTAGTGTTAGAAAAGTTGAATAACTTCTTACTGGCTGTTCCCTTTGAGTATTTTTGCCACCATCTGTGAAGGTGAGCACTATGTCACTTTGCAAGTCACTTTTAAAAATGCCAGCAAAAGAAGAATCTGGTCAGCAGTGAATATATCACCACGAGGAAATGTGGGCCAAGTTTATTTTGTCTATATTACAAATGAGGAAAGGCTCTCTCCTGTGGATATTACAAACTTTGTGAGAAAGATTTTTAAAAAAACAAAACAAACAAAACACCAAAAACCCCCTTGCTTAACGCTGAAAACTGTTCATGGATGTGTCCCACAACGAAAAAAAATCAGATCGTTGTAAAAAAATATTTTCAAATGGTTGAAAATTATGCTCCAGTTCTTTGTATATCAGCACAGTTCCTTTGGCTTTATCAGACCCAATACTGGGAAGATCAGAAGGCAGTGGTCCAGGCAACAGAAGAATCACTGTCATTTACATAATTGTAAAATATGCACTTAGTCACAAAGAAATATTTTCCTTCACAAAAAAAGCTAATGAAATTTACTTAAATAAATCTTGAGGTGTTTCAAATGCATTTTTCCTTGACAGTAGAGGCTGAAATGAATTTTAACTGCAGTTGTTTTAAACATCTTAAAAATTCAGATGCCTCTAGTTATGCTTATTGACAAATGCTTATCCATATACAAGAGCTATTCTGCCGGTTTGAGGCTAATTGGAATATTTTAATGGAGAAAATTATATTATAGGCTGTGAAAATAATGGTGATGTCCACTCATAGGCTAGCTGAGGTGTTTAAGAATAAGAAGACAAACATAGACAAGGCACTCTCCCAAAGAGCCTCGGGGTTTCTAGCTGTTTTGGTCTGGACCTCTCTGCTAACTTAACTAACCACTTTCCTTCTAACCCCCCTGACCGATCCTCCAAACTCATCTTGAATGTAAACCAAACCCTTGGGTAAGGTAGAGGGGTGGGAAGAAGGTAGAAGGGTGGTTGGGAACCCCTTCTGGGGACTCTGATTTCTGGGAGGGAAGTTGTGTTTCTGTATCATCTTTAACTTGTATATTTCTGTAAATATTCCTGCATATTGTGTATATCTCTGCTTGTACATTGTGCTGAGCTGTAAAAAGAGCTTCAGTCCTTAATTTCCAGCTGCCTGAGTTCTAGTCTGGGTGATTTTACGAAGCGTGGAGGAGCAGGGAACTCCCAAACCATCACAACCATACTCTGTGATCTGTCAAAGATGTATTCCTTTCAAAGCACTTTCCCCCCATGGTATTATTATGGGGATGGATGCATGCTGGGATTTCAGAAATATACATAGTTTAAACATACAGGGTAATGTATAAGATGGGACAGATGAAGAAACAGAATTGGGTTTTGGATGCCAGCTTTGTGGAACTGTTCACTATTCTGAAAGATCTCAGCAAGTTCACCCACGGGACTGAATGACTGATAAAAGATTTTTCGTGTAATATTTTAGGCTGTCTCTTTTAATACGTTACATTTTGCACTGACATCATAATTTTCACAGAATCACAGAACATTAGAGATTGGAAGGGACCTCCAGAGATCATCGAGTCTGACCTCCCTGCCAAAGCAGGATCAACTAGGGCAGTTTGCCCAGGAATACAACCAGGTGTGTTTTGAAAGTGTCCAGAGAAGGAGATCCCACAACCACCCTGGGCAGTCTGTTCCAGTACTCCATCACCCTCACTGTAAAGAACGCTTCTGTGTTCAGGATTGTACCCATCACTCCTTGTGTTATTGCTGTGGACCACCAAAAAGAGATTGACTCTGTCTACTTGACATCCATCCCTCAGATATTTATAGACATTGATCAAACATTCTCTCGGTCTTCTCTTCTCAAAGACTTAGCCCCAGGTTTCTCAGTCTTTGTAGGGGAGATGCTCAAGTTCCCCAGTCATCCTCATGGCTCTCCGCTGGACTCTCTCCAGCAGGTCTCTTTCTCTCTTGAACTGGGGAGCCCAAAACTGGGCACAGTATTCCAAGTGTGGTCTCGCCAGGGACCAGGAGGGAGTGAGACAAACCTCCCTAGACCTGCTGGACACACTTTGATGTGATGCACCCCAGGTTGCCATTGGCTTTCTTGGCCACAAGGGCACATTGCTGGCCCATGCAGAACTTGCCATTCACCAAGACTCCAAGGTCTTTCTCCATAGACCTGCTTTCCAGCAGAGCAACCCACAGCTTGTACTGGTACCTGATGTTATTCCTCTCCAGTTGGAGGACTCTGCAGTTGTCCTTATTGAATTTCATAAGGTTCTCATTCACCCAGCTCTGCAGCCTGTCCAGATCTTGTCGGATGGCAGCAGAGTCTGACAGGCTGTCTGCCACTCCCCCCGGTTTTGTATCATCAGTGAACTTGCTAAGGGTACAGTCAATATCCTCACCCAGGTCGTTGATTCCTGGAGGTGTTCAAGGCTAGGTTGGATAAGGCCTTGAGTGACTTGTTCTAGTGGGAGCTGTCCCTGCCTATGACAGGGGGTTTGAACTAGATGATCTTTGAGGTCCTTTCCAAGCTAAACCATTCTATGATTTTATGATTCTATGTTGAACAAAACTGGACCTAGTACAGACCCCTAGGGAACCACTGGCTACAGGTCTCCAACTTGTTTCTGTGCCATTGATGGCAACTCTCTGAACTGTCATGGAGCCATTTTTCAATCCACCTCACAAACCAACCATCTATGTCTCATCTCCTGAGCTTATCTATGAGGGTGTTGCAGGAGACATTACCAAAAGCGTTACTGAAGTCAAAGTATGTGACATCTCTTCCTTTGTCTATGACAGCTCTTCCTTTGTCTACTCATTTGGTCATGGTTTTGTATAAGGCTATCAGTTGGTCAGTCAAGATCTTCCCTTGGTAAATCCATGTTGGCTGCTCCTGATAAACCCCTTTTCTTGTGGTTAAAGATGACCTCAAGAATGAGCTGCTCCATCATTTTTCCAGATAATTTGGGATCCATAAAATTAGTCAAGGGTGAAGGCTGGAAAAGTAGGGCGATACTGAAGATTAGTGGAATAGGTTATTCAACAACTGTTAATATGACTGTAAAATATGGGAAGAGACACAATGGATAACAGCTTGTGCTCTGCTGACAGTCTCAGAGTCCAAGATGTGTTTAGGAGGCGGAGGCGAGCAGTTACTTGTGCAGCTGATGGAAGCTGAGGAAGTGCTATTAGCATTCCCAGCCTATCGGTCACTTCAGAAATATGCACAAAGCAGCCTTGTTGCTTTATGCAATTATCTCTGATAGCTGATGTTCTTTTCTATTCTCTGAGACTTCTTTTCAAAATGAACTCAACTAACATGTCTTTTCCTCCTGCTTCAAATGTTTAAATAATAATGGATAACTGCTACAGACTGCAAGATCTTAAAGGTGGGATACATATTCTACATTTCCTTTACCCCTCTACTTATTATGACTCCTACAAAATTTGAGGCACTGTGCTTGTGAGGACCACAAGCATTAAACAAAAGCTTCTACAACACAGTGCAGGACAGATCCAGGAGTTAAACTTCAGCTGCTAACACTACACAGCTCTGATTTCCCTTCTGCAGCAGTTAGATGTTAATTAATGCTATCGAGAGGCTTTCAGATTTAAATCAATGGGAGTTTCATTATTCACTTCAATAGAAATGGTTTGAAGTTCTAAACAGGAAATGGAGCAATGAACATCTAAGAAAACAAAAGGCATGCTAATATGTGCTTTGTTTAAGAATTTTCAGTTTCATTAGGTCTGTTTAACAAGCAATTGAAAGTCAACATGCTTGGAGGGTGTATGACAGCATGTGTGTCTGATGGGAGTGAAAGACTATACAGCTTTCCACTAATGTTGGACTGAGACAAAACTAGAAGCAAATTCTGGATGCAGAAGGTGTTGCTATAACCACCTTCTAAAATTTAAAAAGGAAAAAAAAAAAAAAAACAACGCATTAACTTCTGTGTTTTACGAGCTTGGGTTTTTTGGAACTATTAAATACAAATAGAATGAATAATTTAATATTTTACACAGTGTGTGCATCTCGCACCACAGAGTTTTTGGAACAGTTTCACATAGAGAAAATGCAGTGGGTACTTGCTTTGTTGTGCTGTAATTTTACTTTGTCCTTGTTTCAATTACATTTCAAAGTAAATACTCTTCCTAGTTGAGAGGTAAATTTCATTACAGCAAACTAGTATTTTGTGGGTATTTTTTTTGTTTCTCTGTTTTAGGAATTCAAAATGCAAGAAGTGGAGAATGGAATAGATATTTCTAAGGATATTAAACTAGCTTAAACCAGGGGTTTTGGGAGTTGTGGGGGATTGGGGGTTTTTTTTTGGTTGGCGGGATTTTTTCTGTTGTTTTTTTTTCCTCCTGGTAATTCTTCCATCCAGTTTCATTGGTGCACAGAGCCCGTTTTACTTCATTCTGGAACAATATAAAACAATGAAGGTCTGTTTGCAGAAGTTTTCAGGGTTTTTTTTTTTTTTTTTTGCAGTAGCCACCTCAGAGCTCCCATGTCTCAAATCTTGCAAGTTATTTCTGCCACTTCTCTTCACATTTACACAATATCCACCTTAACCTTCTCATTTTCCCTTCATTTTGTCCTTGATACATTGCCCTGCAACAGTCAAGAGTTTTGCAAAGGAAAGATAAAGATCCATGGTAATTTCTTCTATTTATTTCCATAAATGCCTGACAAGGGATTCAAATTAGATGTTCTCAACAGAAGTTCATATGAAGTCAATTTGCTTCTGAATGTAGTTATACTAATTCCCAAGTTTTCATTCTGCATCAGAGCAGACTGAGATGTACATCAAAACCCTCTGAGTGTTGGTTATTAGAGGAAGAAAATCTAGTAACTTGGGTTTCAAGGAAGCTGCACAATACTCTAACCACAGTCTGAGAGTAAGTTTCAGTCCTAGATAGATAAGGGGAAGAAATTTGCCTTTCTTAAAGGAGTCACTGACCCATTAGAATGGATTAGAAACAGACAAAACCAATGATGTATTAGCTTACAGGACTAATAAATCGTTGAACAGTTCAACGAGCCTTCAATATTAGTGAAAAACTCAAACACCACCAAAAAAAATTGTATTAAATATTACATTTAAGTTTTGTGAACCAAAAATAAAATATCTTTCTTCAAAAAAGAAAAAAAAAATCAAAGCATAGTACCTTAAAAGAAAATTACCTAAACAGCAGTGGAACTTTTAGAAATGATAAAATGTGAAACGATTTGGTTTACCCAGACCAATGTTCTTCTGCAAATTTTTATTTTTATGGAACCTTCTGAATTATGACTTTTTCTTCATAATATCAGATTTTAAAGTCTCTTCATGTCTTTAAAACTCCCTGTGGACAGGAGTGACTATTTTCATCTTGGTTCAACCATCAGTCCTCTAAAAGCTTTTATTTTGCACATACACAATCAGTCTTCCACTGGCAAGGTTAAGTCTATTAACCTATTGTTGAGATTATTTGAGCCAAGGAAAAAACGAGAAACTTTGCAGTAGATATTACTGCTTTAAAACACACTAAACTGTTTCTATCTCAAAGCACATCAGTTTATCTGCACACTGAGAATAAATTACTATGGTCAAAAAATGTATATTTGGGTAATCTCTGTATTATTTACTTTCTGCTTGCAAAATGTTTGAATCCTTGCATTGAATAAAAGTTTAAATTGGACCTTACAGTAAAGCTGAGAGAAATTCTTTATCCCAGAGAAAATGATAACATTAATGTTACTCTCATTGTTCTCCCAAGATGTCTGAATATTACTGTTTTAATCACTGAGACTTCTAAATTAATAATTTAAGTGACACCCAGGAAGAAAATGTCCTGCCCTTTATTTTGTATAATTTGGCACTGAAATTCAGCAGCCATTGTTTTCCAGAGTTTGCTTTTTGGTACCTGTAATGTATCAATGTAAAACCTATTAGCTGTAAGAACTGAGGTAGAATGGTACTGAATGTCAGCACTCCAGGTCTGAATAACAGAATAATCAGGTTTATGATTGCATGTATTAAGTGAAAGTTTTTTGCCTGGTCAAGCCTCTTTCTTCTTTTGCCTCTTCAATGGGACATTTCCCCCTCATCTGAAGGATAGTAACTATGTCCTACTCAGACTAATATTTCACCTTTTATTTTTAGGAGTATAGTGTAACCTCAGCAGATCAGAGCGCTGTAAATTGCTGATTTTCATCCACCAATATCATATGCCAATGGAAAATAGTAGACAGCATTTGTGGTACTTTTTTTTTTTTCCCCACACGGGTCCTGTGCTTCACTATGCTTTGGATCAGTAAACTTGCAAAGTGAAAGACAAGGAATAAGATGGGCTTAATGACTGGGTAATGTGTCAGCAAATCCTGACCAACTTTTGAAACGTCTTAATCTAAATAAGATGCATGCAACAATAAAAAGGAAGGGAAGCACCCCATGATGAAAACCAACTACTGTTCATACATGTTTGAAGAAAGCCATTGGTCAGGAAAGTCCAGTGCAGAGATTGTATTTGTGCATATAATTACACTGACAAAGATGGCAGAATATTGAGCATGTGGCCACTGATCTGAAGCCATTCACTGATCTGAGGATTTGTAAGTGCTTCTGGGAGGAAGGAGAGGGAGGCTGTGGTAGCAGAAACAGAGAACTTAAGATGTGTGGTGGAATGGACATTAAGCACGCTATTTTCACAGAAGGCAGTAGTTTACTTTTCATCTCTCAGTCCAACTGTTTACAGTGAAAAGTGCCAATCCATTGTTAGCAGAAGTAACAAGATGAATTACTTTTGGACTCAAAGTATCTGAAATAAAAGCTGTAAATCGTATGACAGTCAGTGTCCTGCTACTTACTATGAATTCTGTCTTCTAAAGCGAGCTTAGCATTCATTGTTCGGCAGGTTATGATAAGGGTCTGCGTGGGATGTTTTGTAAGAATTCAATTAGCTTGTGTTGTCAGTTAACACCATTTACATGGTAATGAAACATTCTTTCAATAAGGTGTTGAAGGAAAACACACTAATTAGTTTTTTTGAGCAGCACCTGACATTCATAGAGGGACCAGTGGTGATGCTGGCTAAATGCCTGCATAGCTGATGCCCCTTTTTTTTAGAGCAGGCCAGCATTTTTCTGTCTATGAGCTTAGGAAAAAAACAACCAAACACAACAGTTTCTTTAAATGGTACAAAGACAGTCTAATAAAAATTGCCAGTACTTTCTCTCTCTAGATTTCTTCTACTGCCTTCTCTTTCTTTGATATATCAGCTGCTGTTTCTTTTTGCTGTTATGGACCTACATTACTTTTCCTCTTCTATTATTTCTTGTCTGTACTAGACTCCTACCATCTAGTATCTTCCTATGATTCTCTATGCACTATTTGTTTGTTCTATAGGAATCACCATGGTAGCAGAACAGCTGCCAATAATCTTGTCTTTCCTTTTTTTACATGCAAGTGGCCTCCAAATAGCTGACCAGTGAGGGAAAATAAGTTACAATAAAAAAAAAATTTAAAAAAAAAAAAAAATAGACTGGCACAGGTTAGTTCTCTACTGGGATTCCTGAGAGCAGCACAATTGTATTTAGCCCTTCCTTAGGGTGGATGGGCAGATGCCAACCTGTGCTCCACAATGAACAGCACAATGGAATAAATAAAGCCAAAATAGTCTTTCAACCTCTATAACTTACCTGAATTTAAAAAAAAAAAAAAATAAAATAAAAAAAGACATTTCATCTTCTGATCAAATTTTGCTCAGGTTTGATCCTGCAGTGTTTCTAACAGGTTTTCTTTCACCTCTCCCCAAGTGTTTGTTCAGAATCTTCATGTTCACAAAAGCTCCACAAACTCAAGTGCATTACTCTGAAAGAAATTGTGATGATGGAATTGGCTGCCCTGTATTTATTTATTTTTTTTTACTTATTTTATTTCCTTCTAGAAATGCTTCCATTTTACAAGTAGGAATAACTGTAAACAAGGTCACTAAACTAAGAAACTACACTATTAAGTTAGGTATATCGGAAAAGTTGTGGCCTTATCTGAAATATATGTCTTTTGTACATGTGATATTTGAGTTACCTCACCATAAATGGCATCCTAGCATTGAAGAAAGGCACTAAAAGGCCTGTCCACTGACACACCTGACCTAAGGCAGGCTTATAGCCACCACCTCACTCCATGTAACCAAAGATGCAGTCATCTTGGAGGCCTTCACAGAAGGTTTTCTCACTACTGCAGAGCTCTTTTGAACACAATGTTGCATACAACAACTGTAAGAGAGAAGTTTGCCATAGTTATGCACTGTTTGAAGATATGCAGTGATTTAATTTAAATGACAGCTTGAATTTGTAGCTCTGAGTGCCTTCAGAAGGCAGTGATGACAATCAATTCAACTATCAGTGTTTAGCTGGTGGTAGGTAACTGAATCTTTTTGGTTTTTGCTTAGTCCTAACCCATATAAGAATTATCTGTATTAACTGTCCTGGATGGGAGGAAAGAAATGTTTCCTCCATTTATTTGTTAGACTAAGATAAATTAAGAATCCATTTATTCCTACTGAGTAAGGAACATTGTTGTTTTTATTGCTTCCATGACTCACAGATGTTGTAATAGTATTTCTAAACTGGTTGCCATTTTAACTTATCCTAAGAATGCTGTAAGCACCCCTTCAGTATAGAGAATATGGCTGTAGTTTGGCTGAATTAAACAATAAGCCTGCAGGGGAAGAGTTAGTCAATGATGCAAAGCTGCTTCATGTTGCAAAGACTGGGAGAAATGCTCCAAAGCCTGACTGCTGTCAAACAAGGCAGAGATTTCTGTGGATTACTTGTTCTAGGGAATGTACAGCAGGTCACCTAGCTGCCAGAAAAGCTACCCAGAAGTATTTATCCTTTGAGTTCACTGCACAATGGGGAAGGTTCATTTCTTACTATTCTTCTCACTTTGTTATTGCACTCATTTTGCTTCATTTCTTAGCGTGTGCATTGTCTATTATAATAATTGCAATAATAACAGCAACACAATAATAGTTGGTACATTTTCTGAGGTAAAAATCCCCTTAGTCCTTATAAACACCTACGTCAGTACATTTTGCTTGAAATTTTGGGGATAAATAAGCAACTATGAGGTGTAGTGTATGCTTTCATGTTTGTCCTGTTCAGATAGAGTCTAAGGCAGCTGTATTATTCTGGAAAAGCAAGCAAAGCCTGTGATGAGCCCTGGATCTCAAATTCCAGATCTTCTAGACCCTCAAAGACATGATAACTCTAATAAAAGTGGAACAGGGAAACAATGTGGTTTGTACTAAGAGGAATGTCAACATTTTGAATACATTACTATATAACTGGTACTGTAATTTCCAAGTGCTCTTACATTGCCATTTTTCCTTAATTCTTCATCCATAAAACTTGGATTTATTTATTTATTTATTTGGTTGATTGATTGTTTTGTTTTGGTTTTGTTTAAAGTCTTAGTCCTGTAAGCTGCACATATATATATGTGTTATGTATATATCTATATATAGATATCCCTGATACGGGACTGAGGATTTTGCTGCTGCTGAGAGCTTCTTTCTTACATTTGAATTTTGTCAAAATAAGAAGTGGAAAAATCCTGTTGCCCTGATGAGCTCATTCAGGCACAGGTTTCTGGCTGTAATTTGCCGTTATTGTTCAGAGCATTCTGTTCTCACAGGAGAGGGTTGAAACAGAACTTAAATACTTTCTGTATCATGAAGTAAGTCAGGTGAGAAAACATATATCTAGCCTATATGTTGTTTATTTAGTAAGCTGGTCATTCATACTATAAAAGACTGAGTAATGGAGAAAATTTGTGTTGATCTGTCCAAAGAACAATGTGCTACTTTTATTCAGGATTTATACAGTCACCAAGACTACAACTACAAAATGAAGGAAAAATCAGCAGCTCAAACACTTTTGATTTTAAAAAGAACAAGAAATTATAGAGCTTTTTTGCCTACATTTAAAAGATGGCAGATTACACATCAGGGATTTAGACTCATTCTTTAGAGTTAAATTACTTACTGAAAGCCAGGCTAAAGGAAGTGAGCGGTAGTATCTATACAAGTAGTGTTTATAATTTTGCTGTTCAAAGATCCCACAATAGAAAATTTTAGGAGGGTGATGAGGGACCTGTTAAATCTTTTGTGTGGTAGCTTAGAGAGTAAAGGTGCTGCAAGAATATGAAGGCACTCCCTAACCTGGGTTGAGACCAGTGCAGGACTATTTAGAAGAGACTTTTTGTGTGTGTGCATTTGATTTACCTTTTGTGTACCACAGACACTCAAGGAAACAAGGAACAAGTAGCAGTATTGCAAAAATCTTTGTAATAACTGACTTTACCTTAACTGGATGATCTGTATGATTTTTCATGAGCTATTGACAGGTCACATACAACAGTTCATGGCAACACAAGCTGGTGAGATGCACAATATTTTTATGTCCCTTCAAAAGGCTTTTGTGGATGTCATGGTTTGAGACAGCCTTCTCTCACAAGGCGTGCCTGCACAACCAAAGACTAGGAGGGGAAGAACACAAAAAGCCCTCTGGTCGAGATAAGGAGAGTTTAATGAAAATAATCCAATGTACAACACCATGTGAATGAACAGAAGACAATCACCAAACAAACCAGGAGGATGAAAATTGCAGCACCCAAGCCAGCAGCAAGCAAAGCAGAAAAGACCAGCACTGTTGTGGCAGGCCTAAGCAGGCCAAAATAGGCCTATACATATCCTGGCTCACCTAGATATGTTTTTCTGCTCTCCCTCCTTCTGTTTTGGAGAGAAGCAATCATGGGAAAGAGGACAAAGAACCTTGGAGCCACTTGGTCTAAGGACTCTGGCTTGTCCAGACTTGTTTTGCATCCTGTGGAAGCAAAGTACACAAACTCAGCTTGTGTACACCTTGTGCAAGGCCTGTGTTCTGCCCTAAAAAGGGTAAAGCAAGCCTATGGCTTCTCCTATTATGGTCAGGCTTGGCTAACTGCCATTCTGATTGGCTAATCTATGTCCAAAGGCCTATTAGTCTCGGGTTGTATTGATAAAAGGGCATGAGCAGACAACACAGTGTGCTCCGCCATCATATCTGTGCTATTGTATTTGTGCCTGCTACTTGTTACTGCCTTATTGTATCCTGAACTGCCTGGAAACTCCACTACCTCAAGTTTACCAGGAATAGGCTCTAAATACCTCCACATGGTCAACCTGCATAGCCAGTGTGACATCATGCCAAGACTGCACATCACAAGACACCCTGCCTACACCTGAAAGCCTCCTGCCAAGACAGGGAGTCCTGGAGATGCACAGATCATCCAGTGATATCAGGATCAGGTCAGAGATTGTCTACCTCCTTTCCCTTGAAGCCTGGGAAGAATCAGAAGTCTCAGCAGATGACAAGAGAGTAGCAGAATTCCCTGAAAGCGTTTGAGTACTGTCTGAAGCTGTAGGTAGCCCTGAGAGTCAGGAAATAACATTGTGAGTAAATACTTAAAGCCTTCACCATTGCCTTCTGCAATAAGCAGAAAAGAGCTCCTTGAGTCCATCTAGTGGACAAGTGAAGTATTGACCATAGGAACCTTCTCTTCCATTTCAATTAATGTTATATTATTTCTAGTTGTTTCCAGATTCTGTGTTATTATCTGTATAAAGTTTCCATGACTGTGCGAAGAACTGATTATTATTATAATTAGTGGTCAGGGTGGCGAGAGTTCTGAATATTGAATATTAATAAACAATGTTAATCCTTGAAATTCATTTATCACATTAATTAATTACCCCTCCATAACACACTCCATACTACAAGCCTGAAGAAAGTCCCCTTGGAAACAGAAAACCTCTCATGTTACAATCCAAACTACAAGTCCCATGATCCTTTGATGCAGTAGCACTTTCATTATAAATTTGGCATGATGTCAGCAACTAATCAACAGATTCAACTGAACCCATGATATATCTTACTATGTACTGCAATTTTTGACATGGACACATGCAGATGGAGAACATCTCTTGTAAGAATGTTGTCAATGTATCAAAGTACATTTAGAAACCATGAACTGTGCTGTAATTACATGTGTAATTGCAGAGTCTGAGGTCTACTGATTCTGAAGGGAGAAAAGACATTAGTTAAATGTCTTAGTCTCCCTCTCTGGAGATATTAAAAACCTGCCTGGACATGTTCCTGTGTGATCTGGTATAGGTGATCCTGCTCTGGCAGGGGGGTTGGACTGGATGATCTTTCAAGGTCCCTTCCTGCCTTCTGTGATTCTGTGTAAATACCGTCCTACTTGTTATAGCCAAAGAAATGGCACAATCACAGTATCACAGAACTTTAGAGGTTGGAATTGACCTCCAGAGATTATCAAGTCCAACCCCCCTGCCAAGGCAGGATCCCCTAGGGTAGTTCACACAGGAACGTGTCCAGGCAGATTTTGAAAATCTCCAGAGAAGAAGACTTCCTGTCTGACTAATTTGTCTGTATAGAATCACAGAATCATAGAATGGTAAGGTTGGAAGGGACCTCAAGGATCATCTAGTTCCAACCCCCTGCCATAGGCAGGGACACCGTAAATAATCCTTCCCCAGCCTTCCTGTAGGCCCCCTTCAGATACTGGAAGGCTACTATCAGGTCCCCTCAAAGCCTTCTCTTCTCCAGGCTGAAGAGCCCCAACTCCCTCAGCCTGTCCTCATAGGAGAGCTGCTCCAGCCCTCTGATCATCTTTGTGGCCCTCCTCTGGACCCGCTCCAACACTTCCATGTCCTTCCTGTGCTGAGGGTTCCAGAACTGCACACAGTACTCCAGGTGGGGTCTGACGAGAGCAGAGTAAAGGGGCAGAATCCCCTCCCTTGCTCTGCTGGCCACGCTTCTCTTGATGCAGCCTAGGACTCGGTTGGCTGTCTGGGCTGCATGTGCACACTGCAGGCTCATGTTGAGCTTTTCATCAACCCAGACTCCAAGGTCCTTTTCCTCAGGGCTGCTCTCCAGCCATGTTCAATATGTTCTGATCAGTATGTTCTGATATCAACTCAAAATAGAACAATTAAAAAATAAGCATTTAAAGATGATGAGGATTGTCATTAATAATTTTAGTTTGGAGTTTTTTTTGGGTTTCTTGTTTTTTTAGCCAAAAGTATGACTGTGTTTGTGGAGAAGCAGTGGTTTATCTGTTTACAGAAAGGTCACATTTAGTGCTTCAGAATCAAAATCCAGTGCAAGAAACTCACAAAATTTAGCTTATAAAATTTGATGTTTAGACTAATGTTGATTGGCTGTGTGCATTTTTATATAAAGTAGTATTTCTGTCTAGGATATTACTCAGGATGACCAATCACTGAACAAAGTTACTTACAGTATTTAAGTGCCTTACTTTTTTTTTTTTTTGCAAATCATTCAAAAAAATCAAGGATGCAAAGCTATGTGAAAAAGTTATAAATTACTTTCATTAGTTTACATTATGAACACTATTCTAAAAAAATTTTCCTCTGCTTGCTGAGTTTTCAAGCAGCTTTTAATTACCAGGGCAGCTGCTTTCTTTCAGAGTGAGATGGGCACTCCTGTCTTTTTAAAATCTATTTCAGGACTGAAAAAAGAAAACTTAGTTAAAAATGAATGAATATAGAGGACAGTATAAAGGTGAAATAGATAAGAAAGTTAATATAAAGTGACAGTGTGACTTAGGCATATTTTTTTTTTTCCAAACTGCATATTTTATCAAAAACTAGTGCAACCAAGTAGACTCAGAGTGTTTCAGGAGAAATAATATTAGGTTATTGAAAAAGGAGAATTGGAACAGTTTCTAAAAATTCTGCTCTTAGAAATACTTACACAGCTTATAAGGGTAGAATTCAGGAGAAGGCATTCTGTGGCACTACAGTAAAATTTCTCGATATGTCAGGAAGGGAAATCAATGTGTCCAAGTTTGGGAATGAGTTACACCAGCGGTGAGTTTTTCTAACCCTGTGGTAGAGTAAATATGATGTGTTAGCTAGGAGTCTGGAATAGGTTTCATTCAGAATGAAAACAATACCAAAATGTATTTCCCCGCAGGCTTTCTCCCTCAAGTATTATCCACACTGGGATCTGTTTGGTAACCTGATGCAGTTTGTCCTAAATGGCACTTTCTAAAATCTGTTATGATGTGGGCCTTTGCAAAACTAAACAAACAGAGTCTAACAGCACAGCTGGAAGTCTTGTCCTGATGCACACTGAGTTTATTTGATATGAAAGGTCCTACCTGAACATTTCTCACTTGACTCTCTGGATCAATGGTCCCAAAATAAGAGTGTTTCTCCTCAGGGAAAAGCTTCACAGCAGTATCTGAGGAGACATGAGGACAGCAGTAACTGAGAACCTGAGCTACCCCTCAGTAGCCTTGCACAATGCTCTACCTTGCCCTGCAGCCTTCTTGTACCTCTGAATGAGTGCTTCAGCTACCCCTCTCTGGCTTGGGGTGACAAATGTGATGTAACAGGCTTGGGAGGGCAAGTGTGGCTGGGAGGCAGTAGTGAGTGGCACAGTCTGGGGAAGAGGAGAAAAAAGAGAATTTCAAAAATTGTGAGAAACTAATGTCTTAAATTGTCTCCTTTCTCAGAACAGTTGATATATCCAGGTGGTGTACACAGACTGCTTCAGCCAGTCTGTCCAGGGTCATCCATTGTGAGAGGGGCAAAGTAATCAGCCAAAATCAACTGATCTGTTATACCATATTCCCACTCAGAATTATATCCAAGATTCATTGTTTAATAAGGAATGTTATGAGATCTTAGCTGAAATAATATAAATACCACACATTATTTTAATTCCTGGAATCAGCAAAATTGGAGGTCATCATTCCAAGTTGCTGAATGGTAATCATAGAATCATAGAATCATAGAATGGTAAGGTTGGAAGGGACCTCAAGGATCA
>VWZE01019139.1:41857-55145 GCA_013396675.1 Eubucco bourcierii | reverse complement strand
GAGAGATTAACTCAAAGCTCATAGTAATATCAGAGCTTGTTAGCAGAAAAATTCTTTTTTTTTTCAGTAACAGAGGTTTTTAAAGGCCATAAAGCTATGAAAAAATGTCAGGCATAAATAGTAAAAAAGAGTGGTTACATCTGATGTAGTCTGAAGGAAGTTAATTTACCACAAAATTATGTTCTAGGAACTAACCCTCCATTCTACATGTTTTAAATTATTAATTATCTCTTGCACAAATGTTTTTTATTCTTAAGGCACTTTTCAAAGTGGAGAATAAGCTGGCCTTCAAAGATACTTATTCAGTGAGTATCAGTCATTGTGCATACAATATATCACGTAAAATCCCTACATGGACTATTTTAAGCATAAAGCAAACTTATACCACTACATCTTGATCCTTACTAACATCTGATACAAAAGATCTCAATGCACCATTCTGTTGTATAACACTCAAATGCCGTGTTATCTCACTGTAGCTCACTCATATCTACTGGGCAGTTAACTGACTTCAACTGATACTCCTAAGGTGTGTCACCACCAGGACATGACACAACTATCACTATATCCACATTTTAAATTAGGGAAGTTAAGTCATGGCAAGGTGAAGAAAGTCTCATGTGGCAGTCCTACAAACGCAAACCAATGCAAGTATACATTTAATGCCACAAATAATCTAATAACTCCGAATCACAGATTCTGGTGTGATCATTAAATAATTTTATTAGGCACAATTTTCAAGGGTATCTGAAAAAAATGTAATTGTTAAGCAGTGTACAGAACTTGAACAGCACCTTGTTCTCCTGCTTATCAGTTTGTATTATGTAAACCATTTTGCTTTACAAGTACCTTATAAAATCAAAAGAAGTACAGAATTTGCACACACATGTACATTCCCTCTCCTGACCAAAACTATAGCAGTGTATTGCTACTAACTACTATTACTTCTAACTACATTACCCTAAACAAGTTGTCAGCATGGGCTTTGAATGTGCCAAAGGGCTTGCTGTTTTTTGAAGTACAGAAGCAGACCAGAACAAAACTCATCTGGCAGTCATGCAGTAGAGAAGTGCGAGACTTAATTCACGTCACCAGTCATCCTTCTTATTTCTTATTCATCTGAACATTAAGCTCTTTTTCTAACTGTGATCCAAAGCCAAATGTGACTTAGCCCTCCAGAAGTGAATGGCTAATTTGCTTTTCCAGAGCACCACACGAAATGCTTTACCTTTAATCTTTCTGACCCCATTCCTTGGAAACTAGGGTATTCCTGTGAGGGTGCACTTGTACTTTTATAAACACAGGCTCCATAATAAGTGATATTCTGTATTGTGAGACACATTAATAATTTTAGTTTAATGCAGTAAGCAAGGTTCTATGAAACAGTGTTTGGACGCTGCAGCAGATCCCTTTGTAAGATCATAGGATTATGCAACTCTCTCTGCACATACACAACAGCGTATTAAATATTCTGTTGTTCACTGAAACAAGAGTTGTATCAGCCTGTTTTGAAGATATGGGGGTAAACAGCTGAATATCAGTGATAGATAACCTCTTATAGTTTCAATATGGTAAAAGTAATTGGAGAGGAAATACTTTTAATGTTAAATGACAACTCTTTTACAGTTGGATCATGATACAAGTCCCCTGCAGGAACATTCCTGCTCTTTTGCTACTGACATGACTAACAGAGATGGTTACTAAAACTACATTTCCTTTCATTGCTCTTTGAAACTTTTTAAAAATAACTAAATGTTGGTGGGGTGTTTTGGGGGTTTGTTTATTTGTTGTTTCTCTTTTCCCCATTTCCCAACAGAGTATTTTTCAATTGTCAAGAGACTGCTATTTTTCATAATCAGCTCTCCATACTAAGTATAGTTTGGTGACCTCAGCAGAAGACACTCCATCCTACAGCTGATCCCTGACAACTGCTTAAAACAACAGCTGCATGGAAAAGGGAAGTGTCTAATATTCAGCCACATGCTAAGAAAATAATCTACAAGTTATATTGGGATGCTGATTATTTGAAAATTGTGCCCGAACTTTTCCTGCCAGTAATATTTACCAAATGGCTTTCAAAATTTATTTTATAATTGTATGAAGACAAACTGCTGCATCTCTGGAATTACACTGTAGGACTGAAGGGGAACATAGCTACTGAATGTAGCCCCATAGGGACTTACAGATTCTCTCGCTGAATTTAGTTCCAGACTGAGGAACTTTATAGCTTCACCCCTTGGGAGAGGGAGCACTTGGATGAGGCAGGGGCCTCACACCCCTCCCGCAGCAGCCACCTCACTCCAGAGCCAGGCTCTCCTCTCATCCTTCCCTGTGCTGTGCCACTGTAGTTTTTTTAGATCTCCTACCCGCACACATCCGAGTCGGGCAGAGCGTGTAAGAGGAGGTGGCCCGGCGGATCGCATCGCAGTCACTTCGGAATCTGCCGCGGGAGGGGGCTGAGGGAAGCTGCGGGGCCGCTCCACCACTTAGTGAAGGTGACAGACCCGGGACAACTTACCCCACCCTCGGCACAGCCATCTTTTTCCACCTCACGGCAGGCACTCGCCGCCTCCACCGTTGTCCTCCCCACCCGGAACCCGGCTACTCACCGGCCGCGGGGCCGTTCAGCAACAGTGACTAGGCCATGTTCCCATAGCAACAACGCTTTTCCCGCTTTAAACGCTCGCGCGCAGCCTCGCACCTGCAGCCAGCGAATAGAATGAGGGAAATGAGTGGGTGAGGCGGGCCCTGTGGGGAAAAAATCCAATCCTAGGTCTCGGCGGCCGGAGGGGGCGGGGCCCAGGGACAACCAGGAGGGGGTGTGAGGACGGAAGAGAGGGGAGGAGTTACCGCCAGCCCCGACCCCCCTTGTCGCTGTGATTGGTTGAGCCTGTCTTCAGTCATCCACTGTGCCCCGCCTGATCTCCGTTCCGGAAGCGAAGGTGAGAGGCGGGATGGGCGGGAAGAGGCTGTGGTGGGGGGACCGGGATACTGGGTCTCCGTGACCAATTCTTCGGTGTCTCGGTGTCCCGCTGTCACGGCAGCAGCCGAAGGCGCCTCACCTCTCCTGGTCTGCCAGCCCTAGTTCGCCCGCCTCAGCCCCGTGCCGGGGGCGGCGAGGGTGGGGGGTGTCCCCTCTGAAGGCGGCTCGGCAACCCTTGCGGGTACGTGGAACCACCCTATGAGGATGAGAGGGTCCCCGTACGCGGTGTGCTTGGCAGCCGTGGGAGATTTCGGGGATCATTGGCGTGGCGGCCGTCACAGAAATTTGTCCTTCCAAGGTCTAATCATCCAATACCTGCATTTCCAGAGGCGCACGGGAGGTGGCGCTGGTCTTCCCTCCTCTCGACTCCCAAGTCGGGCGAGCTTAGTCCTCTGCCCGTGGGAGTGCTGTGGCTCTCAGTAGCCATTGTCTTTGACGTGGTTGTTTAGAAAGTAATTGAAGCGGTTAAAACGGGGTTAATCGAGAGAGCTGAACACCATCCCGAGTCTTGGTTGATGGTGAGAGACTTAGTACCTCTGGTCTCCCGGTTTCGAGGTGTAGCAATGCTTGGTCGGTATGCCGGGGATAAAGAGTGTTGTGTAAATTTGTTGTTTGTTGAAACGAGTGGCTCTGTCAAAATACACAGCTTTCCCCAGAACTGGGAATTGCTCCACTCTATAACATGAATTCACCAACTACATTGTTTTCTCTGTTTTTCTGCGCAGGACCAGTTGTCCATGCTGCATAACTCACTGATGACAGTACTTGCCACTTAAAAGGTGTTTGTTTTTTTTTAATTTATTTATACCAAATTAACGCTTAATACAAATGCCAAGAAGCTTTTTGGTTTGTGAATCAACCTCATGGCTAGTCCACGTAGCAGAGAGCCTGTCTTTGCAATTCATTTTCTCGGTTCTGACACTGAGTTTTCATCTGCAAGGGATCACTCTTGAGCAGATTTGGATTATTTCGGTATGCCACTTCTAGGGATGTTGAGGTATGGTCTTTGTACAGGATCTTGATTTTTGCAGCGAAAACTTTCAGAGTTAATTGGTGGAATTCCTTTTGCATAATCTTTTTTCTTTCCCTCCCTACAGTGTGGTTTGTGATATAGTAGCAGCAGCAGCAAGATGCCATGCAGTTGATTTTTAAATGATCCTTTCCTTTAAAACAAGGAGACAGCTTTAAAAAAAAACACTTTTTTTTCAATTCAATGGTAGTTAATAAAATGCAGTTTAATTGTGTAGTAACTACAAAGTTTAGTGCACACTGACATATGTTTGTTGGCTAAATACAACTAGCCTGTCTGAACTCTGCGTTGTATGTTGTTCCTGCTCTGTTTTCTTCCACAGCAGTTGAGAGGGACATGGCTGTGAGAGCTTGTGGCTTGATCATCTACAGGAGGCTACAGTCACCACCATCTGCTAAGGTCGCTGATGGTATTGAATATCTTCTCCTTCAGACATCCTATGGGACCCATCACTGGACCCCACCCAAAGGTGATGTTTGTTCTGATAACACTTCACAGTCCCAGAGTGAGTGGGATTACACACTGAATTTTGACTGAGTGCAGCTGTAGTCAACTTTGTGGGGCAGTTATTGAATTGACAGTAGCTGCTGATTATGTTGTTTGTGCACTGAGTGGGGAGGTTTATGACTGATTTTTTTTTTTTTCAAGCTGTGACTGTATAAATTTGAGCATGATTTATTGGGGTTGGGGGGGAGGAGGTGACTCGATCGTGTTCCTCAGGTGACTGATGTTTCTGTCAGACATTGATGACAGTGATGAACAGTTAAAACAATTTTTACCTGCTAGCTGACATCAGACCCTCTGACAGATACAGTTGTTGCCCTTGCACAGATATCTTGACCCTTGTGTAATCAGAAGGGTCAAAGTTTGCAGCACAACATTAGAAAGCGAACTGAAATCAGTGATGATGTACCGCAGAACATTTTTCTTGCAAGATGGCAGGAGTTTCTTTGACTTCAGAAGATCATTGATGAAGAATATATACTCAGTACAGCCAAGATGAGAAGAGCAGCCAGGAGAAGTAACCTTAGCAGCCCCCTTCACCTAAGCCACCCTTGTTCATCAGAGGGGCCTTAAAGGAGAAGATAGGCCCAGTGCCACAAGACATCCAGCAACACCTTGTCTCTAGAGACAAGTTTTGGTAGCACATGGTGGTAGGCCTGGTGCCAGAAAAAGCTCAGCACAGAAATACTTTAGGTTCCTTGTAGATCTTCTCATACGATAATTTTACCCTTGAGATTGCTTCCTGGTGGTTTTTACTTCTTGTTTTGTAAAAAGCAATGCTGTTTAAGTGTAGTGCAGGAGAGGTTTGTAAACAGGAATCTGCAAACAGGAAAAAAAGTCTTGTAACAGCAGCTATGCTCTCCTGTTAAGGAAAAGGACAAAACTTTCCAAACCTCCTGCTTTGTCCACTTCACCAAAAGCCTAAGGGAGTAGACATTGCAGCCAGCTGGAAAGCTAAAAAACATATGCTGGGATGTTGTTGCTTGTTGCAGGAGGAGGCACACAAGTTCACTGGGAACACAGTAATTCTGGACAAGTGACTGAAGTGACTCATAGGCATCCATGTCATGAGCTCACCTTTAAAGGTCCTCTAGCCCAACGGACCTGCAGTGAGCAGGGGCATCTTTAACTACATCAGGTTGCTCAGACCCCCATCCAGCCTGACCTTGAACATTTCCAGCAATGGGTCATCAACCACCTCTCTGGGCAACCAGTGCCAGTGTCTCACCACCCTCAGTGTCAAACAGTTTGTCCTTGTATCTAGTCTAAATCTACTCTCTTTTTGTTTAAAATTATTACCTCTTGTACTGTAGCAACAGGCCGTGTGAGAAAGTCTCTCTTCGTTTTATGGGCTCCATTTAAGTGTACAGAAGCTGCTGACAGGTCTCCTTGGAGGCTTCTTTTCTCCAGACTGAAACCCCCAACTTGCTCAGCCTTTCTTCTTAGAAGAGGTGTTCCAGTCCTCATAATTTTTGTGTCACTCTCTGGACCCGCTATGACAGGTGCTGTCTTCCTTGTGCTGGAAGGAGCTGAGGGCCCCAGAACTGGACACTGCTCCAGGTGGGCTAATAACAGAGCAGAGCAGCAGAATCACCTCCCTCAAAGTACTGTTAAAGGTTTCATAAATCAAAAGCTGCAATCCCAGGAAGCTTTTAATAGAAGCTTTGCTCAGATTCAGGGGCAAGAAATGAAGGGGCCCTATTACGTGATCTGCAAAATGCCAACCTCATGAAATTCAACAAGGCCAAGTGTAAGATCTTGCATAATCCCAAGCCAAATACACCAAATCCAGGCTGGGTGGTGAATGGCTGGAGAGCAGCCCTGAGGAAAAGGACCTTGGAGTCTGCATTGATGAAAAGCTCAACATGAGCCTGCAGTGTGAGTGCAGCCCAGACAGCAACTGAGTGCTGGGCTGCATCAAGAGCAGTGTGGGCAGCAAAGCAAGGGAGGGGATTCTGCCCCTTTGCTCTTGTCAGACCCCACCTGGAGTACTGTGTGCAGTTCTGGAGCCCTCAGCACAGGAAGGACATGGAAGTGTTGGAGTGGGTCCAGAGGAGGTCACGAAGATGATCAGAGGGCTGGAGCAGCTCTCCTATGAGGACAGGCTGAGGGAGTTGGGGCTCTGCAGCCTGGAGAAGAGAAGGCTTTGAGGAGACCTGATAGTAGCCTTCCAGTATCTGAAGGGGGCCTCCAGGAAGGCTGGGCAGGGACTATTTACAAGGTCTTACAATGCCAGGACAAGGGGCAATGGGTTTAAACTGGCAGAGAGGAGATTTAGACTAGATGTTAGGAGGAAGTTGTTTGCAGTGAGGGTGGTGAGGCACTGGAACAGGTTGCCCAGGGAGGTTGTGGATGCTCCCTCCCTAGAGGTGTTGAAGGCCAGGTTGTTTGAGGCCTTGAGTGAGCTGTACTAGTGGGAGGTGTCCCTGCCTCTGGCAGGGGGTTGGAACTAGATGATCCTTGAGGTCCCTTCCAACCTTACCATTCTATGATTCTATGAAATTGGTGGTCTTCAAAGGAAGCCTCAAGTTGCACAGTGCACTAACATAACCTGTGTGTGGCACAGACATAGATTTAATGTTGCAGGAGCCACATGGCTCCATGGGCATGGAAAAGGTGATTTACAGCTGCAATTGTATGTCAATATTTTAGAAGTTCCCTAAACAGCTGCAACTCTTATGGGATCTTGGATTCTCCCATGAGACCTTCACCAGCCTTATCTCTTCTAGAACTTACCTGGACCTGAGTAAGGCATTTGACTCTGTCCCACATGACATCCTGGTCACCAAACTGGAAAAACATGGACTTGATGGATGGAGCACTGCTGGATAAGGAATTGGCTGGATGGTCGAACCCAGAGAGTGGTGATCAAGGGCACAATGTCCACCTGGAGACCAGTGCCAAGTGGTGTCCCTCAGGGGTCAGTGCTGGGACCAGTGCTGTTTAACATCTTTGTCAGTGCCATGGACAGAGGAATGGAGTGCACCCTCAGCAAGTTTGCAGATGACACCAAGCTGTGTGGCACAGTCGACTTGCTAGAGGGCAGGGATGCCATCCAGAGGGACCTGGACAGGCTGGAGAGTTGGGCCCAGGCCAACCTGATGAAATTCAATAAGGCCAAGTGTAAGGTCCTGCACCTGGGTAGGCACAATCCCAAGCACAAATACAGGCTGGGTGGTGAATGGCTGGAGAGCAGCCCTGAGGAAAAGGACCTTGGAGTCTGGGTTGATGAAAAGCTCAACATGAGCCTGCAGTGTGCACATGCAGCCCAGACAGCAACCGAGTCCTAGGCTGCATCAAGAGCAGCGTGGCCAGCAGGGCAAGGGAGGGGATTCTGCCCCTTTACTCTGCTCTCGTCAGACCCCACCTGGAGTACTGTGTGCAGTTCTGGAACCCTCAGCACAGGAAGGACATGGAAGTGTTGGAGCGGGTCCAGAGGAGGGCCACAAAGATGATCAGAGGGCTGGAGCAGCTCTCCTATGAGGACAGGCTGAGGGAGTTGGGGCTCTTCAGCCTGGAGAAGAGAAGGCTTCGAGGGGACCTGATAGTAGCCTTCCAGTATCTGAAGGGGGCCTACAGGAAGGCTGGGGAAGGACTATTTACAAGGTCCTGCAATGACAGGACAAGGGGCAATGGGTTTGAACTGGCAGAGGGGAGATTTGGACTGGATGTTAGGAGGAAGTTCTTTGCAGTGAGGGTGGTGAGGCACTGGAACAGGTTGCCCAGGGAGGTTGTGTCTGCTCCCTCCCTGGATGTGTTCAGGGCCAGATTGGATGAGGCCTTGAGTAACCTGTACTAGTGGGAGGTGTCCCTGCCTATGGCAGGGGTTTGGAACTAGATGATCCTTGAGGTCCCTTCCAACCTTACCATTCTGTCATTTTATGATTCTAACTGTGGTTCTACTGTAGTTGAAGCTGATGGGAAGGGACATGGGGTTAACATTCCTTCTAAGCTTATTCGAACTGCGTTACTGCAGACGGTAGGATCTGGAAGCTGTGGTGTGAGGCAGTGTGCTTTTTTCACGGGTGGAGTTCTTTTTCTGCTGTTTAAGTAGGCTGGAGTGCACACAGTTGGCAACTTACTGAGCAGTAGGGCAAGATGGCTGTCTTTTGCTGTGCTGGTGAGCAGGAGGCCACACTGGTGTGCTTTGAGTTGAAACTGAATCTCAGCCCTCCAGCTTTTTTGCTGTCTCAACTGATTTCATGTTTGATGACTGTGGATCATGACTGTCATAAAAAAAGTGTTTAATTACTGTTCATGGGTGTTTTGTGGGCGTTTACTGTAGGTACTGTAAAAAATCACCCAGCTGTGTAAGTCCAAGTGGATTCAGCTTCTTGACTGTTGTTAGTCCCAACTATGGAAGTACATTCTGTCAAAAAAGAGACAGCTTGACTTGCAGTGCTGAGATTCACAAGGAAAACATTTTAATCTAAAGCCTTAGTGTATTTGATATTAAATACCTGAGATGTCAGCATCAGATGTGGTTTTCTGCACAGTTGCTGCTTGAAATAGAGGCATACTTTACGTGTGGGATTTTAAAAGGTTTGATACAAACCATTTTAAAAGGTTTAATACAAAGAAGTGAATGAGACCTGTTGAAAAATCAATATATGCTCCAGCTCTAGTACTAAAGGGTGGCTTTGGGTGCCAGGGCCCCTAGGAGTGATATTATAGAATCATAGAATTGTTTGGATTGGAAGAGACCTCCAAAGGTCTCTTCTAGTCCAAAGGTCTCATCTAGTCCAACTGCTCTTCAACGAGCAAGGACATCTTCCACTAGATCAGGTTGCTGAGAGCCTTGTTAAGGCTGACCTTGAATTCTCTCCAGGGATGAGACCTGAACTACCTACCTGGGCAACCTGTTACAGTGTTCCACCACCTTCATGGTAAAGAACTTGTTCCTAACATCCAATCTAAATCTACTTTTCTCTAATTTAAAACCTCTCATGCTATCATTATAGGCCTTTGTAAACAGTCCCTCGACAGCCTTCTTGTAGGCCCCCTTTGGGTACTGGAAAGCTGCTATTAGGCCTCCCCAGAGCCTTCTCTTCTCCAGGCTGAACAATCACACCTCCCTCAGCATGTTCTCACAGGAGAGGTGGTCCAGCCCCCTGATAATTTTCATGGCACTCTTCTGGATCCACTCCATCAGGTCCTCCTTGTGTTGAGGAGTCTGGAGCTGGACTCAGTACTCCAGGTGAGGTCTCACCAGAGCAGACTAAAGTGACAGAATCACCTTTTTTGGAACTGCTGGCCACACATCTGATGCAGCCCAGGGTGTGATTTTCCTTCTGGGGTGCAGGCACACACTCTCTGCCCATGTCCACATGACCATTTGCAGCCAGCTACATAAGAAACAGAGTGACATCAAGGGCAAAATAAAGTTGATTTTTTTTTTTTTTCCACTTGAAGCCTCCCAACTCCTGCTATGTTACTTTTTTGAGATCTTGCTTGGCTTGTTCTATTTATGTTCTTGTCTGGAGCTTTCATGAGAAAACTAAATCTGACATTTCTCAACAAAAGTACAAACAGCTGGGGACGTGTTATATTTATCCGTTGTTTGTAATGGCACCTCTCATTCTGAGCAACGTGAAATAAGTGATGTGTCCTAGAAGAACTATGTAGCTGATGGTAGGACTAGCTTTTAGACTTGCTGTGTTTCAGAGGGGAGTACAGGAGAGAAGTAAAATTACTCTTAACTGTCTAACTGAGGGATCTGGGGGTGCTGATTGACACCCGCCTAAACACGAGCCAGCAGTGTGCCCAGGTGGCCAAGAAGACTAATGGCATCCTGACCTGCATCAGGAATAGTGTGGCCAGCAGGAGCAGGGAGGTCATTCTCCCCCTGGACTCTGCTTAGGCCACACCTTGAGTACTGTGTCCAGTTCTGGGCCCCTCAATTTAAGAAGGACATTGAGGAGCTTGAGTGTGTCCAGAGAAGGGCAACGAGGCTGGGAAGAGACCTCGAGGACAGCCCTATGAAGAGAGGCTGAGGGAGCTGGGATTGTTTAGCCTGGAGAAGAGGAGGCTCAGGGGGGACGTTATTGCGGTCTACAGCTACCTGAAAGGTGGTTGTAGCCAGGGGGAGGTTACCTTCTTCTCTCAGGCAACCAGTGACAGAACAAGAGGACACAGTCTCAAGCTATGCCAGGGGAAGTTTAGGCTGGAGGCGAGGAGAAAGTTCTTCAGTGAGAGAGTCATTGGCTGCCGGAATGGGCTGCCCAGGGAGGTGGTGGAGTCACCGTCCCTGGAGGTGTTCAAGGCGCATTTGGACGTGGCACCTGGTGCCATGGTCTGGTCTTGAGGTCTGTGGTGACGGGTTGGACTTGATGATCTTTGAGGTCTCTTCCAACCCTGGTGATACTGTGAAACCTGTTGCTGGCTGGTCTTGTTGGTTCTGAGCTGTTGGTGTGAGGAAGAGTTTTGCAGAATTGAGCTGTGAGATGAAAAGGTTGAAAGAGGACAGAGACTCTTGTGGATGAGCAGCCGCACTTCTAACTGGATAATGAGAAAGTGTTCCTGAGGCACTCACTCATCAGTAGATTTAAGGTGGTTGCATTACAGGTGTGAAGTGCTCCAGAAGAAGAGAGCAGAGGAAGACTGAGAAGAAAAGATCCCTTGTGCTGACGGGCCGTGGGGCAAAGACAAATCAAGACATAAGAACTGGAAAAACAATCTCTGTTCTCAGATTTCCATTTATTTTGTATCAGCTGCAGTGTACTCTCATCTCTGTCTTATATACTTGGTAGTTGTCAACTGAATAAGCAAAATCTGAGAATCCTTTTCAGAGATTTACCTTTTCACCTTCTTGACAGGCCATGTGGACCCAGGAGAGGATGACTTGCAGACAGCCTTACGGGAAACACAGGAAGAGGCTGGTCTCCAGGCCAGTCAGCTCACCCTCATAGAGGGGTACAAGAAAGAACTGCACTATCCTGTCCGTGGCAAACCTAAAACTGTCGTTTACTGGCTGGCAGAAATGAAGGACTGTAACACTGAAATCAAGCTCTCAGAGGAGCACCAAGCTTTTCAGTGGCTGAAGCTGGAGGATGCTTGCAAGCTTGCAGAATACGAGGACATGCAAGCAACACTGAAGGAAGTGCATCAGTTTCTCTGCTCCAAAGAATAAGCACTTATGAAGGGGGAAGAACTGCATGGTTGCAGAAATGTAGATTTCCTTTTTAAATCTGTACAAATTCAGTGGAAACACTTGGAGCTTTTAAAGAGCTTGTGCTTTTGCCCCTCCCTAGCTAAGGCAAAAAAGTATGGTTTAATTGAAACGTGAACCAGTGATAGCTGAATTGAAATCCACAGCCAGTAAAGGCTTCCTTTACCCTAGCCTGCTTTTCTTTTTTTCCTTTTCCTTTTCCTCTTGAAATGCTGAACAATCAACAACAGGTCTTTTGGAAAAATCAAACAGTTTGGTATTTCTTGATCTGCTGATGTAGAAATAATTGTATGGGGATTTTTGATAACAAAATGTTTACTGCAGAAGTTGTTTCTTGTTTTCTGAATGGGGAAGCAGTAGTTCTGTTTCCAGCTCCTCCAGTGGCAGATCATGATAGCTTGTTAAGTCATTTCAGGTTGTGTTTGTATTGTGATTTTATGTACATCACTAATGTACCATTATGGAAACATTTCCCATCCAAAGAGTCTTAGTAAACAGTTGAAATGGAGTATTTGAATGATAAACTTGAAGTTTTGCCTCTTTGTTTTTGCTCTTCAACAGACCTTGGCCATGCTTCATTCAGGGAACTGATAAAGGGAAATCTGTTTGCCTAATACAATGTTTTCTGCAGAGAGATTTCTAAGCTAATGTGCAGTCTTGCATATGTTTGATCACGTCTGTGTTTCTGAGGCTGCAACCTGCACCCGTGTGTGGACAGCAGGGCCATGTCCACTGCCACTGCCACCAATGAGCTCACTTACATCAGATTTCCTGTGGATCTCTCTTTTGCCATTGAGATTACTGGGAGCTGAAGTTGCTAGCAATGTGTGTGATTATGTGTGCTGTTAGTAATGGTTCATAACCCTTTGGATGTTCTGGTACAGAAAACAAAAAAAAAAAAGTGTGACAGCTTATTAAAATTTTTAGATGAGGTGTGAGGTTTGCTGAATCCCAGACAGGTCTGGGGGACAACAGGTGTCCCTTCTTCCCTACATCTCCTCTAGTTTTTACTGCTTAGGCACTTGGAACTCGCACAGTAAATAAGCATATGAGAAAGTAGGCTCTGCTTCCACTTTGTCTTCCTCCTCTCTGCAGGAGTGAAACGAGGGCTATCAACATCACATAAGCCCTTAAGAAGACCAGTGATACCAGAGGTGCAGTGTAACTCGACTGACAAGTATGGGCAGCAGTTCAGTACCATATTACTCTCTGTTTGTACAGCACTTATCTTTTGGTGCAGTGTACATTAATAATCATAGAATGGTAAGGTTGGAAGGGACCTCAAGGATCATCTAGTTCCAAACCCCTGCCATAGGCAGGGACACCTCACACTAGTACAGCTCACACTAGTACAGCTCAAGGCCTCCTCCAGCCTGGCCTTCAACACCTCCAGGGAGGGAGCATCCACAACCTCCCTGGGCAACCTGTGCCAGTGCCTCACAACCCTCACTGCAAAGAACTTCCTCCTAACATCCAGTCTAAATCTCCCCTCTGCCAGTTCAAACCCATTGCCCTTTGTCCTGGTATTGCAAGACCTTGTAAATAGTCCCTGCCCAGCCTTCCTGTAGGCCCCCTTCAGATACTGGAAGGCTACTATCAGGTC
>VWZE01019138.1:39932-49948 GCA_013396675.1 Eubucco bourcierii | reverse complement strand
TAATATAATTATTAATTTTGAAACCATTCTCCCTACAAGTAGTAACAACAATACTGCTCAGGTCTGGGTTTCACCGACTCATTATGGACAGAAAATCCCTACCCAGCTATACTATCTCAGCTAAATATTAAAATCTCTGTCTTCTCCAGCTTTTTTCTGTATTTTTCAGTCTGACTGGTCTGTTTACAGCAGTTCCTTCCAATCAAAGGAACTCAGAAACATTGGAACCTAAGCCTAATTTCCAAGTGCCTGATTTATAGGAAGCTTTTCAAGATTAGGCAAAGCAAACTCATCTATTGTCAGGTATAATTACCAGCCAAAACAATCATACTGAATTTCATTAACTGTCAGCATCAGCAATATGCTTGTAGGGCTCAAAAGAAAAGCATTCTTCACAGAAGTTACTAGGCAAACAGCCAAGCAAGCTCACAGTCTTTTGTGTCAGACTGAGAGTAGAGCCATGTTGCAGAGGACAGAGCAGAGAAAAAATGGCCTGGGGTGGAAAGAGTTCCTCTCTGAGTAGAGGAGCTCATCTGTTTAGAAAGCCCAGTCAGAGAAGGGAGAACCTGCTTCATCCTCAGTGACATCGATGTGTACACAATTGGTACTTCCCAGGTGTGGAGGGCAGGCCAGATGGCATCAGTTAAGCCAGATGTTTGGCAAGGTCCCTCACAGACAAAGGCTCTACCTGCATACCTGGATATCAGGAAAGTGCTAGCAAAGTAGAATTAGTATCAGTTTGTGTGTTAAGGGATAGACTGCAAATTTTTTTTTTTTGAGGCTCTTGTTCCAGTTTCAGCATAATTTTCCTGTGGTATTACTGTCATCACAACATGCTAATGCTCCTTGCCAGATTTTGTCAAGAAAGGTGATCTTGATAGAAAGACAAAGAATCTTAGCATTATCTGCAAAAATTCAGAGTTGAGTGAAAAACATCCAAAGAGGTTTTAAGTTTTGCTAATTTTGATTTCCCAAATGACTTTCCATCATTTTAACATGCTGCTTCTACTGATTTCATCCAATCATGGACAAGAATCTACACCCTTCTTGAAAATGCTAACATTAATTCCAGTTGTTACATCATTTAAAAAAAAAATAATCTAAATGTCATCTGTCTGCTGACAGCAACCTTCATCAGAAATTTTGAACAAGAATCTTTGATGACAAAGAGGAAATTATGCAATATACTTAAAAATAAATATGATTCCATAGAGTGTTTTCCTTTTTGGTAATATTATTAAGGAAAATTAAAAGTACTTAACACTATAGCACAAGAACAGGTATTCTCTTTATGAGCATGTAACCCTCCTGTATAGCATGTGAACCTTGCTGAATCAGGCTAGAAAAGCTCAATTCTTGTTTGTTTTTTAATATTTTATAGCTCTTACCTGTTTCTCTTGCCTTTTGAATATTTACATGAGTGTTGAACTTGTCTGGAACTGCAGATGAAGGAACCCGACGTGAGAGAGCCCTGGAACAGTTCACAAGCTATTGAATTTTTGAGGAAAACAAACTGAGCTCACCACAGGGCAACTCTATTCTTGAAAGTTAACAGCAAAAGACTGCTACTTACTGGGCTTGGAAGCACTTTCAGATGTGTAAAACATGCTCATTTGTGAGTTTTGTTTTTCACAAGGTGATCAAACATCCTACTTACTGCCAGATGATCCAGGTTCATCAAAAGAGAACTATAACCAAAATAGCAAGTGTTCAAAGAGACTGCAAATATAATAGCTACTTCTAGATTTGTGTTAGGTAATGTTTATCCACTGGGACAGGAGAAAAATAGTGACACAGTCCATGGCAAGAAACTATTTGATACATTGGTTATCTCTGCTTTACAGGATTGGGATTTCCCCAAACTCCAGGAGAGTCTCACAGGAGCCTCCAAAGCACTCACCTCCCTCCTGCTCCTTTCCCCTACTCCCATCTTCCCTTTCCCTTGTCAGAAACACCGCAGCCTTTCTTTTCCTGACCAACAACTTTTGATATTTCTTTTAATGCTAGGAAGCCATGCCCAGGTGGAGTTCTTAAATGGTCTGATTCTACTGCACATAGGTAATATTTGTATTAGTTTTAAAGGTATCTTTTTGCTTGTTTGTTTGTTTCCACCAACCGTACAAATGTTTACCTTCTAGCTAGCATCTGTTAGTCAAACTGAGGTACAACTCACACTGTACCTCCCTCAGCAACGCTGAGTTGAATTCAGGTAGAAAGATTGTGTTTTACAAATACAGCTCAGCTGCCACAGGCAGCTCAGTCAGGGCTGAAACATTGGCAGGGTGTGTGGGGTGTTTAATGAACAAACTTATTTGAAAACTCTCAGTGTGAGAAATATTAAAGTCTCCCCATCCCAATTTCAGACAATAGCAGCTGGCGAGCTGCCACATCTCTCACTCTGTTGCTGTCTGTGAGGAACTTCAGTTCCATGGAGTGCATGAAGATTTGGATTTTCGCTCTTTCTCACCCCCAGGCTTCAGTTTTCCAGAATTCATCCTGAGAATCTCTCCATGGCCACTTTACTTTGATTTTATCACAGAGAAGGAAAGAATTCCAACATGATTTGTCAGTGAGGGTTATTAAGCATATAGAAAGGATTCTGCTAATATTTTGCCACCAAACCACTTATAGTAATATAGTGTTACGGAATGAAACTGATGACTGCCTAACATAACATAGTTTAAGTTTTGTTAATGAAAATTGTTTCCATGCTTAATAAGAACAATGCCAGTTGTCAAGTCTCACCCATTTTACACCTCTGCATTTTTTGCTATTAAAAAAAATTCAAAACAAAACAAACCCAACCCAACCAACCAACCAAAAACCTCAAAACCCAAACAACAAGACCAACAAATCGAGACAGCGTTTAGTGAAGAATAAATTTGGTAAGAGATGAGTACCCTTGAGTTCTAGCCGGTCTTCAGAGATTAGTGGAGCTAGACCTAGGGGCAGCTGGATTTATCTCTTAATAGATAGGCCATTTACTGCGGTGATTGTACGCTTCACATCAGGTGCAGAAGCAGCCTGTCTGCCGTAGGTCCGGTCGCATTCAAAAGATGCAGTCGAGTGCGCGAACGGCACAGTTTTTTCATACGCAGCATGCACAGATTCTTCACGACTGACAATGATAAATGCACTGAACTATGGAACGGCTATACAGCTTTAAGATACAGACGCAATCACAAGTATACAGTCTCCCGGGGAAGCATTTGGACGTAGCCGAGGTTGTGAATCTTAACCTAAAGGCGACCCTTCGGAGGACCGGGCGGGGGAGGGGACACAACCCATCCGTTTGTCCCCGTTGTTTGCCCTCAAATTCTCGTTCCCTACTTTAGATTAGACAGTGGCAATACTTATTCCTAGCATCTGCTATTGTGTAGAATGTGGAGGGTGGGACTATAGTCAAGCCATTGTTCCATTAAAAGTTGCAGAAGCGCCGAAGCCGTTTTGAGGGTGATCAGCGGAGGAATGAGCCCCTAGCCACACTCAGTGGAAGAATAGATCTCTCCCCTGCCCCGCCTCCCGCCTCCCGTTCCACATTCCTTCCCAGTGACATGGCAGCGCAGACGACCGCATCTCCACCCAGACCCTGTGCCTGCTGCGGTCATCATGTGTTTATAAATAATATTAATTTCGTGCTCTTCCACTATCTTGTGCTTTCGGTACGGCTATTGTGGTGAAATGTGTTTTACAAGGGATCTGCAAGCCAAGGAGATGTGCAATAGTGCAACACACCTTTTTCTAGGTTTGAATTCACCCCAGAAAAGTTGCTGTGTTTTGGTGCTGATAAAATTCCCTACACAAAAGCTGTTTGATCACAGTCCTATTCCCGGTGGAAAATATGTTTGTCTGAAAAAAGTCTCTACAAATCTCATTAATTGGCACCTTTGTTGCCAGTTTCAGGAGACTAAACAGACCCTGAATAGACTTAGATGTTCTCGCTGAAGTGAATTAAAACTCTGGAAACAAAACCATTATTTCTGTTTATTTTTGATGCATAGGTTGAATGGAAATCTGAGCCTGTAAGTTCAGTTGCTTTTATAAACACACTGGAACAAAATGTGATTTTCAAGTTATGAAATTACAGAGGCCCAATCTTGTTCTTCATTCAGAAATGTGTCTTAGCACTGCAAGTAGGAATAATGAGAAAAGAAAGAATTCCAAGGAGTTCTGAATTTGTAAAGTCATTTAAAATGCATCTGTATAAGTAGTTATCCTTGAACACGATTTGCAATATATTTTCATTCTTTATCATTTGACTTGATTGTCTAAAGCAGCTTAACTATTATCAGGCAATTATTAAAGAAATATTTGGGAGGACTCAATGGTTAAGCCTCTGGGCTGAGACTCAAGAAACTTCAGGCTCACTGTGGCATCACAAACATCTGGACAGAGCAGTTATGGAAGGATTCGTATTGCAAAATTATGCATCTAAAAGTGAAGTGCCTGGTCTAAGTGAGCTCTCTTGGCCTGATTTTCAATGAGGAGAATGTGAGATGCAGCTTCAGAGGGGGATTACTTCTACAGCACAAATGCTTCCCTCATTAGTATGAGTTGCCACCTGAAAATGTCAGCATCGCTTTCACTCAAGTAGGACAAAACCTACTTTTGAACACCTAGTGTGAAGTGAGGACTCACTTCACCTGTGGTGAACCTTCACCTATAGTTCTGCTTGAATAAGTTCCTAGGTGAGAATAAGAGTATATTGTAGACACCTGTGCATGTCAAATACATAAATTTGAGCCATGAACTGTGGCAGACTGGGAATGATCATCTGAGTGCACAACAGGTAGACAAAATGGTGCGTAATACAGAACACTGACCAGTAACTACTTATGGATGTAACTGGTCCTGTTCCTGTGGACTTCAATTGTAGCACATGCAAGCACTTCCTCAGGACTCTGCCCTAAACCACAAGCTTTATGGTCCACATCAATGCTCTTCTGCCAAGATAGAGAGATCATAGTGCCTAGTATCCCTTCATACACTAAATTAACAAAGTAGAACCCTTCCATGGAATAAATAAAACCCTTTAAGAATAAATTAAGTAGGTTTCTGGGCCAAGATCAGTACATGTGGTATCATAGTTGCACTGTCAGAGTTTAGGGGGGCTATATGTGTTGAAGTGGGGGGCAGTCCAGCAGCTGTTTGATATTCACATTTTATGTGACTAAATGGAGAAGAATATATACAAGATACTGTTGCTGTATTTCTTTCTCCCGAACCTCTAAAAAGCAGAACAAATATGAGTTCTTTTCGAAGGAAACCTCAGCGATTGCCACGGCAGTGGATCTTTAAGAGATGTGGTACCGTCCTCTGCTGGTAAAAGGAGGCAGTATGTGCTTGGCTTTTAATGCAACACAATGTGAAGAGCCTGGAAACAATGGCAACCTTGTATGTGTATGTGTGTGTGTGTGTATATATATATATATATATATATATGTGTGTGTGTGTGTATGTGTGTGTGTGTGCGTGTGTGTGCGTGTGTGTGTGTATGTATATTTTTTTTTTCTCATGCTAAGCTCACTGAAAAGATTAGCTTTGAATATCAAATTTCTGAAAGAAAATGCAATCTATAGGGGTTTAGGAGACAAAAAAAGGAGTGGTTCGAGGAATGAAAGAGGAGTTCAAAAGCAAGGATGCAGGAGGTTTCCACACTTTTCATTCACTTCAAGTGCTGGCCTAAGGAAAATACACAAGTCTATTTGGGGTCTGTTTAGTCTCTAGAAGCTTGCAACCAAGGCATCAATTAGTGAGAATTTCAGTGGTTTTTTTTTGGGTGACAGATGCATCTGTCCACTGTGATTAAGATCAGTAGTACAGTCATTTCTGTGCAGCATACCATTGTTAGTTTGTTCTATGTGTGTGCGCATGTTGTTGTGTTGTTTAATGTCTGAGTGGTATTATGACATTTTGAGATAGCTGACTTGTCTTGATACAGAAGGGTTTGTAATAGGTTTTGGTTCATTACCATGCTACACCACCCCAAACTTCCATGACAATCAGCTGGGCAAGTGGAGATCTGGAATTTAGTCCTGCTAAAGCATCCTATATCGGAGAAGTACCACTTTGTGCACTTTTGCTGGGTTTTGTTCAATACTTCTCAGGTCCCCATATTTTGTTTATATTCGTTAAACTGTTAAGTCACCCTAACTGGAGTTTCTTCTCTGTTAAAAGTTGAGCAAGAAACAGACATTTTCTTTGTCTTATTTTGGCAGAAAATACCCTGATTGTGTTAGACTTCATGTATCAACAAATTATCTGTCACACATAACTGCATGGTTTTATGACGTGTGTGAAGTATTTGGAAGTGTATTCTCATGGCCTTTTTTTACAAGAGAATACAAAATACTTTGTCAAAACTTTGTAAAGCTATGACATCTCTTAATACAATTTCTAATAGCCATGCTTGCAGTATTCAGAGCCAACATTATTATATGGAAACAATTTCAGCCTCCAACATCAGAAGACAATTAATCAAAGACAGATGATGGAACATTCAGACCTTGTGAAATGGTACAAGGTGCCCGTACAAGCATCGTACGCGTCAGTTCAGGACTATGTAGAGCTGTGAGATTTCTATGGTGTCCCTTATGTTTGTGGCCACAAAGCCTGGTGTTGGCGTTGTTTAGAATGAAAAATATCCATCACTGATGGAATCTTATAACATATGAACCTTCACTAGCTGTGGAAAAATGCCTACACTTTTAAGAGATCTTGAAACCCAGTCACAGGTAGATACAAGCAGACTTTGACATTGTTGACAGATTTTCACTTCGCTTTCAGCCTTGCTTTGGGAATTTTACTTAGTTGTTTCTATCCCTGAATTTGAAACAGCAATTTAAAATAATGTTATGCTGAGTTATAATGGAAGGCAAACAAACAGACAAACAATGTGGGACACTTTGAATAGGTATGTGCTGCAGTAGATTAATAAACTGCGTTCTGTCTGGTGATACACTTTACTGTCGTGTTTCCCAAAGAGATGGTGAACTGTTCACTTCTTGATTAATTTTCCATGGTCAAAAATTATTTCCTAAAAAGTTGTCCCTAGCATCAAGACTCAATTCCTGACATAAATGTGCCTTGCTCTGGAAAACCACAGTTTTCAGTTTGTTACTCAGCAATATTAGAAAGATCCATGTTGAAGCAAAAAGCCCTTTCTATGTTTAATTATGCATGTGCCTCTTATTTGTAACAGGTTCAGAAATAATTTCAAGTTGAGGAGGGGGGACAAAACCTTTTTTAAACATAGGCTGTTTGAATCACCAGAAATTGTTAATGGGTTTAATTTAGATTCATTCTTGAATTCATGTTAATTTCATAATTTAGATTTTAAAAAAAATAATCTTCATTTATGTTAGCAAATAGTTTCTATATAAGGGGTGGCAGAAGTTAAAATGACATCTCAAACAACTTAATGAACTTCCAACAGAAAATGACCACAGAATCACAGAATCACAAAATGTGAGAGACTGGAAGGAACCTCAAAAGATCATTCAGTCCAACCCCCCTGCCAGAGCAGGATGATCTATAGTAGATCACACAGGAATGCATCCAGGTAGGTTTGAATATCTCCAGAGAGGGAGACTCCACAACCCCCCTGGGCAGCCTGTTCCAGTCCCTCTCAGTGAAAAAATTCCTCCCCCTGTTTAGATTAAATTCCCTATGCCTCAACTTCCACCCATTGCCCCTTGTCCTGTCATCAGGCATCACAGAGAAGAGCCCGGCTCCATCCTCCTGGCACTCACTCTTTACATATTTATAAACATTAATAAGGTCACCCTTATTAGGCTTTGAGGGGACCTGATAGTAGCCTTCCAGTATCTGAAGGGGGCCTAGAGGAAGGCTGGGGAGGGACTATTTACAAGGTCTTGCAATGACAGGAACAAGAGGAAATGGGTTTAAACTGGCAGAGGGATTTAGACTGAATGTTAAGAGGAAGTTCTTTCCAGTGAGGGTGGTGAGGCACTGGAACAGGTTGCCCAGGAAGGTTGTGGCTGCTCCCTCCTTGGAGGGGTTCAAGGTCAGGTTGGACGAGGCTTTGAGTAACCTGTACTAGTGGGAGGTGTCCCTGCATATGGCAGGGGGTTGGAACTGGATGATCCTTGAAGTCCCTTCCAACCTTACCATTCTATGATTCTATAATTCTGCATAGACTTGAAGTTGTACTCAGAGCCAGTGGTATTAAAGCAGCCACAGATACAGGGGGAAGAAATAATTGCCCACCTCTATACAGTCTTCACTTTTCTCAATAAAAATTCTCTAAGAATTGTCCTGATTTAAAGCAAATTAATACTATAGGCATTTGCACTTCCCTTTTGCTTGGTTACTCCTCAGCTATGTTTCTCAGCAGCTTTCTGGAAATTATTAATTATTTAAACCATATCCCAAATTTTTCCGTCTGCCATTCTATGGTTTGCCCTCTGTCACACATCATTCCCTTGCTCTTGCTGGATCTTTGCAGACCATGCTTTTACAGTTCCAAACAGTTTTTGCAAACATTTTAAAATGTATATGGCTGATCAGGAAGCAACAAGCATTGGTGCTTGTATGTGTTGAGAAACAAACAAAAGAAGCAAAGGAAAAATGACAAGGCAACATGGGGCAGTATCTGGTGGGATTAAACTGTTTGGGAATCTGAAACTTGAGTTAAATTTCCTATTCTGTGTACTTTTTACGACAGGTTTTACAACATCTTCTAGCTCTTTCTAAGGCTCGGTTTCAATGTGAAAAATGGCAACAAAACTATTGCAGTGGCTAGTACTTCAGAGTGCATGGATGAAAAGTGAATTGGGTGCAGTGAAGTAGAAAAGAGGTTCTTCATCATATTTCAATAAAAAAATATTTCTGTTTTCATTGCTGCTTCAACTAATTCAATATAAATGTTATTACATACTCACATATAAACTGATTTGAAATACTGAATATTATTCCATATATATATAGGACATTTCATTCTATCCATCTAAGTTTGTCAAGATGCTTCATTGTCTGCCTTCTTTTAAGTCCCAAAGATTTGTCTGGCAGGAATAGTTTTTATGGAACACAGGGGACAACTTAAGCTGAATTCATAGCTCATAAAATAGTACTCGTATTCCTAAGCAGAGAGAGAGAATATACGTGTTTCTTTGGTCCTGTGTCAACTCTGATCTGGAAGCAGAAACCAAGAAACATCTGGAAAGAAAGAACAGCAGGAGTTTTTATGATGGTGTCAGTGACAAACTGCCTATTCTGAAGGTGTTACATCAAAATAGGTGTTGACGAAAGAGGAATGGTGGGTAGAAGAGGAGGCTGAAAGAAAGCTTCAGCTTTTCCCTTTTGGGACCAGTTGTGTTCTAAGCATTAATTTTAAGTGCTCTTTTATGGTCCCTGCAGTAAAACAAAACCTGGGTGGGTAAAATTCTTCCCCCACTGAATAGACTGTATAGCCCCTTAAGGTTTTTATGAGACTTTATATTCCCTTCTGTTTTACAAGGTGGCATTTTATCTTTCCTCCTGCACAGGCAGAACACATCCAGTCTCTAAATCATCCTCATTCACCTTTGAAAGTTTACAGGGGTTTTCAGGCAGACTTGCCTGAATGCCATTGACCTCTGTGGCCTATGTTATTGACCAGAACATGAAATCTTCTGCTGGCATAATATATGCCTCTTTACATCCCTGTAAGAGATGGAAATGACACTTAAAATGGCCAGGACCAAAATAAAACCTGGAGGTAGTTTCCCAGTTTCACTTGTGTTGCTGAGTTTTCAAGTGTATAACATAAGGGATCAGCAGGCTTAGAAAGAAGCCCTTTGAACACCCTAATTAGATCGTCATTACCTTCTGATGATCTGCTTAAAGAATAGCCTTACTGGCAGTGTAAGCTATTTGCCTATTACAACAGTAAACAGCACTCTGGAAGAGTGAGCCCGATTGTAAAACCATTGTAGGCAACAGTAATGGGCAGATCATAAAAAAAAAAAAAAAAAAAAAAAAAAAAAAAAAAAAAAAAAAAAATCAAAAACAAAAAA
>VWZE01019138.1:26156-36500 GCA_013396675.1 Eubucco bourcierii | reverse complement strand
CTCAAAGAAAGACACTCATTCTCCCACTCCTGTACCATTTTTGTTGTCATAGTTGGTTGGGGTTGCTTTCTTTTTCTTTTTCTTTTTTTTTTTTTAATTGTTTTTTTCTTTGTTGCTGTTATTTTTGGAAGGTACCATATTTCTTTTTTTGACTCAGTTTTTAACCTGCTTTCTAGCTTTTACCTGTTTTCCTGCTGATGTTGGGTTCCTGTTTTCTTCCACACTGCCTCTAATCCCATGGTTAGGAGAATGATGTCTGTTCCTTCATATCTTTAATGCCATAGTTCAGGTACACACCCTTATTAATTTTCTGAGCTCACTTATTTCCTATCTGAATGGTAGCTCTTGGTGGAATGTTTTGCATAATCTTGCAAGGGATAGTTAAGTATAACTTCAAAAAGAAAGCTAATATTTTATAATACCAAATATTTGTCACAGGGGAATAGGGATGGGAAGCTCTTGCTATTTAGATGTTTATATCAGAGCCTTTCATAAAGACCCCCAGTGTGCACTCATGATTAAAGGAATACGGTCCTCCTCTCATAGCTTGCACCAGTACACACATGGCACATTGCTTCCAAAAGGAGTCACCAGCATTTAGCAAGTTCCTAAAGTCAAAAGATGTATATGGTGCTTCTCTTGAATCCAAGGGAATTACATTTTTTTCCCCCCTTGCTTGGTAGAGGTATACTTTTTCCAAAGGGCATACTGCTGTTTAAACTGATGTTTCTTTTGTTAAATAAAATTAAACAAACAAGTAAATGTTAATTAAACTATTACAGTAGTTCAATTTAAAGCAAAAAGTTTACCACAACAAGCAAGAAGCTTCGGATTTTGTTGTATAACTAATAAGCAAATGCTGTGTGCTTCAATGTGTGTCAACATCTTCTATTGGGTGTCATGGACATGTACATATAAAGTAGCTTTTTAGGTGTGCAAACCCACTACGCCTGAAGTGGTGCCACAACACAGATATAAGATACTAGTATAGAAGCCCAGAAAATAGTTTTCTTGTATGTTTTATCCTATCTTTACAGCACATAAATAATGTTCAAAAGCTCATTTGTATTCCCTGTTTCTCTTACGCTTACTTGTGACTGAAGGCTTTAAGCCACATCTGCACCTTCCACATTTTAACCTTCCTTAGCATGTGGTGGGTTTTTTGTTGCTGTTGTTGTTTTTTGTTGTTGTTGTAATTGTTGTTGGGGTTTTTTTGGCTTAGCCTAGCACACCCCTTCATAATGGAATTAATCCCATTTATTCCATGTAGTTAATCTATTCAGTCACAACCTCAGTGAAATTTCAATTCTCATTTGTTACACTAGCTCAAGAAAAGGCACAGGAGAGCTAGGAAAAGTATAAACAAACTGTAGCAAGCGTGATCACAGGTACAGTGCTTTCTACACGTGGAAAAATCTGCATTCATGCTTGACTCCATATAGGGAAGAAATAGAGAAGTGTAAAAGAAATCTCTAACATCATCTGTGTCTGGAGAAGGAGATTGTTAAATGTGTGCTTAATGTATGATCTGATAACAAACCAGAGGGAGCACTGAACAATAACAGGAACTAAGGGTTTCAGAGCAAAGAGGATACAATCAAGCTGCAACTCCTTGACTCAGACTGCAATAGACATCAGATGTTTACTTATTGCAGGGAACAGAAGCTGAAGTACCAAGATTTAGCAAATGTCAATTCACACCATCAAGTTCAGAGATCAGTATGCCCCAAATCTGTGAAGTATGAGTGAGCAATCTGGAAAAGTAGCAGTATATCCTTGCTTTGATATAGTCTTCCTGAGACATCTGCTATTGGTTCCATTTGGAAATAGAATCACTAAACTGGATAGACCTTTGATCTGATGTGATATGATTATTCTGATCTTCCTTATGGTCCCCATATGCTGCAGGACATCTGGCCAGTTGAATATCCCTTAGCTTCATCTGAAGAAACCAGGAGAAATCTGCCTAATACACTGTTTAATACTGTGGCTGCTAAGCATTACGTACAGATCAGTGCAATGTCTATGGTGCAACTTACTGCAAGGCAGCACACCTCTTGCTTTCTGAGTAGAGGTGTTTCAGTGAAGGGGCAGTGTTTTGTGGAGATGTAGAATTGTGGGAGCTATGTGCAGGATGCCTCAAGCTCATAAGTGATTGTCACTATTTACGAGGCCAAATGAGCAGCCACCCAGCTGCTGGGGCATGCCTTAACCATCAGGAAGGCTTGCAACCACTAAAAAAAAAATACAATTCTGTGTTTGTATTCAGTATGCATATCTTCCAGGCAGGACTCTTGTAGTAGCTTCTCATTTTTACTACTTAGCTCGAGAAGAGGCTACAGAATGAGTGACCGATAATGGAAATAAGTGCTGAACAACTGAAAATTTCAGAGATCTATCTCCAGGCCAATTTATCGTCTGAAGTTCCAAAGGCCAGTTTTTTGGTTTTTTTTTTTTTAATTAAGTGTGTTTTTAAAAAAACGGTGATCGACAGTTACATCACCAGTGCACAGAGAGAAGATACATGGGAAACTCACTTTCAAATATCAGCCCCCCCAAATGCAAGTTAATATTACCAAGAGTTATGCACGCATCCATCATTAACTCGCCGGATCTGTGGGATGGGAGGCTGGACCGACGCCGTCTCAGACCCGAGGCTCTCCCCGTCTTCCCCACTGGGTGGTGGTAAAATCCTGTGGATAACCTTGCATGCCGCTGTCGGCGAAGCACGGGTGTGTCTTCATGTAGGAAGCCGCTCATCAGGAGAAAACACTTCAGGATGTCATAAATCCTAAACGGTCTGTATGTCTTACCAACCTGTGATAACACTCTTAATATGCTTATCTTCCTGATGACTGAAGGACCTTGATGTCTACAGTAGCTGTCTGCAGTGTAGCCCTATGGACGGTTTTTGGACACACTCGCACTTGTTGCAACCTTCTTCAACACAGTGAAGCTGCAAAATTGCCAGCACGGATGGGACTTCTACCTTGGCATGGTCTTCATCCCCATGCTTTGCCCCAAAGCAGTCATGTGATGGGTGTGCTGGCCGAGGACTCTCTATGCTGCCATCCTCCTGCCAGAGGAGGCAGACACGTCTGGAAAACCTCTGGACGTGCAGAAAGAGTGCGGTGTTTGAAATGCTGTCTGGCAGAGCATACCGTCTCCGATCTTTATAGTTGCAAAGGATTAGATTAAATATAATATGGGATACACAGTAACAATTTATTCAAATACACATCTTTAGTCTAATTCATTATAGCACTCAGATCTGAAAATGGAGATTGAACAGAAGTTTTCCTGAAGTTTCAGGAGGTTAGATGTAGAATTATCTAGATCTGGTCTAGGCTGTGCAAAGATAAATGAACCTGGACATGATGTAGAGCGAATTTATAACAATATTAACCAAGATCTTAAGCTTTAAAGATGTGTAAGGCATACTTCTACTTTCTTCTTCCTCATCTGTTTCCCAAGTTTTCCTCATCCTGGATTCTTCAGACCTCCCTGGGAATGTAAGCTTCCATAGTGCTTCAAAAAATGGGTTGTTTGGTAGGAACTGGAGTATGAACATCACGCTTGTGATAAATGCACACATCTGTGAATGTGGCAAGCTAAACAAATGCACACCAGAAGGAATGCTACCTTTGTTTCTGAAAGTCACCATTTGTCCAAAGAAATAATGTTAGGAGCATCCAAGATGTAAATTTGGAGACTCAGTAACAAACCGCAGTAATCATGCGGTCAATGTTTACGTTACAACTGTATTTTCATACAAGACACAAAGTACTTTTACAAAAGTTTCTGGAGAATGCACTATGGATTTTGTGCCTGAAATGTCACTGATTTACCTACAGATCTTCATGGAGTCACAGTTTATTCCCTCTCCCAAAATGCAGAGTGTCTGAATGCTCATAGCATTTTTTTAGCTGCCTGATTTCTTTCCTCACTTGTAGCTGATAATTTATTTGACAGAGGAGTGCTTTTAAATGACCACATTTATGTGTTCAGATCTGACTTTATTCAAGATAACTTAGTAGCTACATTGGTGCAGAACTGGACATCACCTTCAGTGAGAGTACAAGGTGAACTCCACAACAGTATGTATCAGAAGACTGAGGAAGAACATAAAAAGGAACAATAGATAAGTGTCAGGACACACTGCAGGTCCCTGGACCAGATGTTAAAAATTAAACTTATAAAGAAGAAGCTGGTTCTAGACTTAGAGCACTCTCCTTCCTGTGTGCTCAGACTGTTATTTATATCCCCGGGATAAAACAGCTTGTCCCCATGTGGTAACTGACACTTCCAGATCAATAGCACAGGCTGAATCATTGCCATCTGAAAGCAGCAGGGTCTGTGCTGTTGGAGAGGACAGGCCACGTCCTTGTTACCACCTCAGGAAGTGCAATCCCATCTGGCACTGTTTTTAGTTAAAGCTTTACAGGAGAGAAACTGCCTTCTGGAGTTTGTCCTTTTGAAACAAGACTGAGGAAACACCGAGGACAACTCCAAGTGTTGAGTTTCGTCCTCTCATTGGACGACAGCAAACTTTCCTTCTGCTAGACTGCTGAAGGACTAAGGCGTATACTGTGCTTCGACCTGGAAAAGAGATGAGTGGGGACACTATGACAGATCACACATCACTGTGGGTGAAATGAAATGTAGTTATTTACGTCTCTTCTGTCACAAGAAGCAATGGAACAGGAGGGACAAACCTGCAACCTTACTTAGCATTTTTTTTTTCACCTGTATCATGAATAAAGCTGTGGCGCTCACAGCCATGATATGTTTTTTAATGGGTTTAAAGGGAGACTGCATAAGCTCATGGAAAACAGTGGGGAAGTTTAAAAAAATTGAGTACCTTTGGTTAAGTCTTTGAGCATGAAAACATTACAGTCTGGGAGAGTGTACCAGGGAAGAGCTACTATAAGCTGATTTCCTCAGACAGCCCCCTTCAGCTGCTGGGATCAATACACCTCTGATCTTTCATGCTGCAGTGGTTGTTTTCTTCCTGTGCCATGAGGGAATTCACTTTGGACCATTTTTTGAGACTTCTTCGTTGTCTCTCTGGCAAATCCAAGCAATTATTAATCTTGATATATTCTATGACAACTTTCTTTCATTTATTGCCATTGGTGAAATGCAGGAATGATTTGTAAGATTTCTGAAGCTCTGAAGAGTTGCACAAGACTGAGATAAAATAGAATGTTTCATCAAGCAAACCTAAGGTGCTGAATAAGATACAGGAGATGGATTCTCTGTAGCATTCATAATAGTTTAAAAGCTTAGATGCAGTATGTGTCACCTGCAATCATGTCTTTGCAGTATTACTTATTAACAATGATTATAAAAAAATAATTGGCGAAATTTAAAGCATCTACCAGTGGAAGAGAAATAGGCTTTATAAATGCAGCAAAATACTGCTGAATACTGCAAAATACTTTTCCTGACAGTACTCTATGAGGAAAGTAAAAGTTTGAGAGTCAGTTGGGGACAAAAAAAGGCTTTCCATGTTTTCTGCCTTTCTTCAGCCCCAGGATTTTGGAAGTCCTTTGTGTATTTTGGATTGCTACCTTGAAACCTTGAAAAGCGGTCACATTGCCAAAGATCATTCCTCAGCACTGCATCTGTTCTACCTATTTCCTGCATAATGCAAGGCCACCTGTCTTATAAAAATTTTGTGCATTTATGTGCTGTTAGTTGTAGAAGCTTTATGAGAGTTGAGCCAGACTGACATGATTCTTCAGATGGCACTGACAGTTCGTTCTGCATACTATATACACATCCTACAGTAGTCAGAACTTCGGTGTAATCTGTCATTGACACCAATGCTCTGCAATTTCATTTTCAGTAGCTCATCTGCTCATTAATTGTCCTCCTGAAATTTTGGGTGGCCATGTTAGAGAGCAGATCTTCATTTTGCCTTGTCCTGTTGTTCAGAGGTGAATGATTGAAATGCCAGTCCCAGCCTTGTCAAGCAAGTAGGATGCACTTTCACATACAGGGTGTACATCATGTTATACTCAGTCTTCTTGAACTTTATTGCCTTTTGTCTTCTGCATCTTGCACCTTGTTTGTACTGCAAGGGAGATTTTGCTCTGACATTTCCAGCTCATAGCAAGTTGGAGGAAAATAATGGCTTTGAGGAGTCAAAAAATTACATAAGCCCTCCATTGCTTGCCCAGAGGAGATGTGGAATGTAAATATTAGCACTGAAAAACTGATCAGCTGGAAGCAGTCTCTCATGACAATGCCTGGGCTATATTCAGCCTGTCAGATAGACTAAAGAAATGAGGCAAATCATATAGCAGCTCCTGTTCCCTTAGAATAAAATGAGCATAATTTCAGCCTGATTCACATTTGTGCACATTGAGTTAAGAATATGTGTGGATGAGGCCATGACCAATTTCTTAACCAGTTAACTTTTTAATCAAGACCTGAGTAAACAGGTAATGATGTGCATTGAACACTGAGCACTTCTGTTTGAAATATTCCATGCAAAGAACTGCTTGTCCTGAAGGAGATAAGTTCCAGGTTGCTGTGCTAGTCACGTCCCAAGACTCACTGATGCACTTAAGAGTCCCAGCTTCCTCCATTACCTCAGCTGTGAGAATCCAAGATGCCATTTCAGTGAGAAAGCAAGCAGTTAAACATACAGCTTTGGCATGAAATAATTGCTTCTCCAGTTCTCTTCTGCACATTCCCAGAGGGTATTCCAAGAAAGTAGATCAGCCCCATTTTTAGCTGAGTCTTAAATTATTGAACATGTTATATACCAGACCACTAACCAATAGAAAAGATGATTATAAACAGACTTCTGTGTACAAAAGAGTGGGGGGGTTTAATTTTTAATTTTTTTTTTAATGAGGAAGCACTTCCTCTTTGTTTGTGTGAGACAGGTATATTTTTTATTTTAAAAACAGAAGCTTTTTCATCTCATGAAGGTGCAGTTCTAAGTACGGGAAGAATCATTATGGGGATGGCAAATGCATCAAAGTCAATTTCCTCTTCACAAGCTTACATTCCTTATCCTAAGAGGCTTTTCTAGAATGTAATGTTAATTCATGCAGTGCAACAAAACGCTAACTCTAATGTCTCTCACACTAGAGGTACGCCTGCACTGCAGATAGTTTTGACTGATGCTCACAAAGCTAACAGTGTACCTGGAGAGCAGTAAAGCCACCCACTCTGCAGCCAGTGATCTGAAAAACATTTAGTAAGTGAAAAACCATACAACTGCAAAAGCATCTCTGTATATGCTATCACTAGAAGTGACAGTGAACTAGTGATCTTAAGTCTTCTTGGGCTAAGAGAAGGGTAAGCAAATGAAAACCTTTACCTGGGAGTGAGCTCCAACTCTCTTTTGAGAGCAACCAAAATGCATGCAGTGGACATCTTTCCAAGCAGCTCGCATTCAGCAATGGAAGTAGAAAGAGCAATGAAACAACGGAGTAGGATGAAACAGTGGAGTAGGGCCTTAAAAAAACTTCAGAGTTTCAAAACACTGTTTCAGCTCACTGTGCTGATCTGAAATCTGGTGAAGGTTGCTTTCAGCTCAAAATCCATCCTGAACACCAAAACAACTAACCTACAGTAAACTTTCACAGTGAAAATGCTGTGTCACATCAGTGCTGAGCTATGCAGATGAGAGGATGAATGAATTATACAGGGCTTTTTGAATGCATCTGTGCAATCAGTGAGGACAAGTTATATAAGGCTCCTCTTCCTGACGAAGGGGAAAGTGTTTGTCTTTCTTCAGCACAGTTCAGTCAGGGACAGATTCCATGCAGGGGAGCACTGACAGGCTCCTTTTGTAAAAGACAGGGGAAATTAGATAACAGTTTTCCCTGAGATTCCCAAATATTTCTCAGAAGGAACAAATTCTAGATCCTGCACCAGGTTTTAGCAAAACAACTTTCAGGCAAAGGCTCTCCGTAGGCACAGGAAACCCTTTGAAAGAATTGCAGCTGCAGCACTCCTGTGGGGTGTGCAGTCATGCTCCCTTTTGCAAAGAAAAGAACCTGAAAAATAAACCTATATGCTTAGAGATGCCTATCCCATAGTTGCATCCTTATTTCCACTCTGGCAACCCTCACTGAACGCAGGAGTGGTGAGCCACAGCTCCCATCTTGAACACCCTTCAGGAGAACCATTTCTGTACCACTACTCACAGAGCCTCTTGCATTCACATACAAAACAAAATTAGTCTGATATTTACAGGAGGGCTTGCACACAAAAGGAGTGTTTCAGTGCATATTGCCTACCTCACAGAGCAGTTATGGCTAATTCTGGGAACAGGCTGCTTTAAGTAGCTATGAACAGATGCACAGAGAACTGTGAGTCCTCTTCTTAGATGTCTGCATAATATTTAGAGGGGAAAGGTGCCATTCCTGGATTTGTCAGTAGGAACAGGTTTATCCCTGAGTATTAAAGAGTAGCTAAAGAAATTCCTGTTCACACCATGGACTGCAATAGCTACATGATGTCTATTAGCAGGAAACTCACAGTAAAGCATGCTAGCCCAGTGAAACGTATTTTTCCCACATCCCTGCAGTGGGTTATGAGTAATAAGATGGACAATTACCATTGCTCAGCTACTTGTGGTGGCTTGATTTAGAAAATTACTTTGTGTTTTCAGAAGCTAACCTATATATATGTTAGTGCCTATATATGCACACTTTTTGTGTGACAGGACAAAACATGACCCAAAAATATTTCAGGTAATAATTAAAAGTTTCCTGCACAAAACCTCTGCAACTGCCACTGCTCTTGTCTGAATAGGAATCCTTGTTCTGATTCTTTTCTATAGTTGAAAACCTGGTTAAACCTGCTGTAAGTCTTCTACCATTTTCATATTCAAGCTGACAAGTGAACAAATTCCAGTGTTTATACCAAGTGCTATTTGAAAATTATAGATTCACTAAAGATGATTCCAGTCACTGATCAGGACCTAATAGAGCAGCAGCACATGTGAACATTTTGTGGTGGACATTTTAAAGCAGTCTCTTCGTACTTCATAACAGGGAAGGTGAAGCATTCTTATAATATGTAGATTAGAAAGAAAAAGCCAACAACAGTAATAGGTTCAAGAGTCCTATTTTACAGTAACAAAATTTAGAAAGTGAAAAGTTACTGCTATGTCAGACCTCTTTTTCTCTTTAATTTTTTTTGTTTGTTTCTGATATTTATCTTTTTAACATAACAATCATTATCATGGTAATGCCAAAACCCAGTAAGAATTCCACATCACAGGGAACCACAAGAATTAAACTACTGGCAGAAGTTTCGCTTGTGTTTTGTATGTCTAAAACATTCTGGAGGGAAGAGAAACATCTCTCTGCGTGATGCCACTTTTCCTTCTTATCTTTACCCTGCAGTCATTGACCCACAGGTTCCTAACCTACAAAGTTTCCCCATCAAATGCACTGCTGATAGATATCCATTCAGCAGAGCAGTTCCCAGCAGTAACAGAGTTAATGCTTACAAAGTAAAGAGCATGATTTCACAGCTCTGGAAAAGGGATACCCTGCCATGGTAGGAGCAAGGATGAGTACCTAAGGCACTGCTTCATGTGAAAAAACACAGCTGTCAATAATGAAATACCATTCTGAAGTGGGCCTCTGGAATAACGAGAAACTCGTTATAAGCTCTGAGCTTCTGAAAGGCTCAGAGGAGAACCAGAAGCTCTGGAACGTAATCGTAAACTGTAGCTTATACCCCACCACACCAGTGCAGGCATGCCGAGGCTGGGACAGCTGCTGGCAGTTAAGCCAGAGATCACTGGCATAAAATCTGAAGGCAGTGTGGCTCCAGTTGATTGAATAAGAGGTGAGAGAACTGTGAGCAGACAGGTAGATGAGATTAAAAAATACTTTCTGTCTTGGGTAAGCATCTTCAGAGCTAGGAAGATGAGAAAATTATTTTAATATTGTTCCTAGGGTGATGGGAGAAATAGGAAACTCTGTTCTATTATTCTCTGTTTGTCTCCATGTTGCTTTTTTTTTTTTTTTTGTATTAATACCTCTCTCAAAGCTGTCATCATTGTAAACACCAACAAATTTGCATGTCCATGTGCAGACACATCCTCAACAAAATAAAATAAACCAGATTAGTTACTGGAATCAGCAGTGCTGAAGGACTTGAACATAACACAGGCCAGACTTTTTCTTAAACGTGAGTTTAGAAAAAGGTTTAAGACCCTTCTGAAAACATAAACATACAGAAAAGAATTTAATAGTAATAGAGAATAAGGAAAGTGGGGGGAAAAAGGGAGGAGAAGGGGCAGGGAAAAGGGAAGGGGCAGGGGAGAAGGGGAAGGGGAAAGGGAAGGGGCAGGGGAGAAGG
>VWZE01019138.1:14697-25831 GCA_013396675.1 Eubucco bourcierii | reverse complement strand
AGGAGGAGGAGGAGGAGGAGGAGAAGGAGAAGGAGAAGGAGAAGGAGAAGGAGAAGGAGAAGGGAAAGGAGAAATCTGACAGCCAAGGAAGTTATGTTTGTGAAGTTAGGAATAAAACTATGATTGCTAAAATTCAACATGAATTCAAACTTATAAAGGAAATTAAACTTTGCAGTCACCACTGCTACATGTGAAAACGCAAATAACAGAAGAAAGTTGTGCCTCTCTGCAGCTCTCTGATAGGCCAAAATAAATACTAAGGTGAATGTTCCAAAACAAAGGTGTATTCCAAAATAAAATAGTATTTTGACTGGTTTTTTTAATAAAGATGATGATGTTGAATATGAAAGTAGAGGATGTGAATAAGGATATAGAAAGGGAAATTATAGCTTGGGTAGGAAGATTAGAGCTGAATCCATAATGTTCTATAAATAATAAGCTTTTTGAGGTTGGTACCATGCAACTAGAAAATAGCATGGATAGCACCTGTATTTTAAAAAAACAAACATGCAAATCTAGCCATTGGCTGTGGTTATTTGATAATTAAGGTCACATTCACACAGTGGCAGATCATCTAGCACAGGAAAGCCAAGCTGGACCAGAAGGTATGTATGCTTTATGTCTCTGTTGAATTAGCTATCATATATGATAACATGTTTATGCCAACTGTACACTGTTGGAAGACAGATAATGCTTGGTCTAGAATAAAATCTACCAGGCTCCCTGCAAAAATACCCCAGCTTAGAACAGTTTTGAACTGGCAGAGATCTAATGATAATTCAGTGCTTTGCTTTTCATGGATAAGGCTTTAAATTAGTCATTTGAAACTGGATGTACTGCAACATGATTACTGCCTAATATAACCATAATCATACCGTAGCAATTTCCAGAGCAAATTTTGAACAGGAGAATAGGTATAAACTTGGGTGTAAATGGGACAAAACAGTGACTAGTTGTACAAACTAAATGGAATGAAAACATGGTCTCTTTGTTTAACAGCATACAGGAGTTGTGGGTTTGTTTCTTTTGTTGTTGTTGTTGGGTTTTGTGTGTTTTGTTTTGTTTTTCTAGACAAGTAAAATGTCCTAGAGTTTCTGCGGGCAGATTTTTTCCTGAAGCCTTCAATATACTGCTACATGTAAAATTAGGTGATAGAGCAGGGTGTTGGGCTTTGTAACTCTAGAGATTATTGCCAGCCATATGAAGCAGGTTTTGCAATATTCAGAATATGAATGATAACCAGATGATGAGTGGCTTCTTGGGAGTGTTTCTGCTGAACATGGTGGTTGGCCTAGTGAGTTTTAAAAAAGCATTACCCCTAATGTAGTTTGTGTCCTTTACTGATTATACTACAATGTTTTCGCAGGTTCTCAGCACTTAGTTCTCTGTAGCTCCTACCTAGAGCTTTTTCCCTCGTCCTTTCTCAAGATCTACAGAAAGAACATTTTATTCCTTGAGGAACAGTGATATGTTTGATAGAAAGGGGCTTCCCATGTAAACTGTATGCATTTCAATAGAATGTAGCAAAGCAATTGCTGTACTTCCCTTGCTTGATTTGTACTACAAGGAAGTTTTACTTTGTTCCTGTATTGCTACCCACAATGCAACATGAAAAGCCCTTCTTGGTGGCAATCTATGTACACCTGATTACTTAGTAAGTCTGATCTCTGTGAGGTCAAGGCTAATCTGTTCTAAAATCCAGACCTTCTGCTTTTGTTTAATATAGCCCACAGAGATTAAAATGGGATTAGGGTTCATCTGATCGGGAGAATAACCTCTGCAGAGGAATTCTTCTGCTGGACTTTCACAAAAAACTGCTAGGTGGAATTGCTGTCTCGCATTGGCCATGGGTCCTATAAATAAGACACTTTTCGATTTGTTGGGCTTTTTTTCTTTCGGTCCCCTGTGATAGTGTTGAAAACAGATTTGGAGTATATTATTTCTTGGAGTCAGATCTGAATTGTTGCTCTACATATGGAATACATGAATATGGATACCAGAATGTGGGTTTTTTTTTTCTCATTCACCTTCATGTATTTGCAATTTACTACAACAACAAAAGTAAAGTAAATTTAAATATCTCAAAATTGTCAAGATGGGCATTTAATACAGTATTTAAAATGTTACCTGTTTTATTATCAGGATCTCTTTTTAAAGGTTTTTTGTTCTTTAAACACATGTGACTGTTAATTGTGGACATCTGAGATGTTTTCAACTCATCTTAGTTGAACAATTACCTTACAGACATCAGAGAAAGAAGCATGACATGACTACATGATTCAAGTTTTATGCCTCAAACTCAATTACTTGATTTGTAATGAATCCAACCATCATGAATGCCAAAACCCAAATGAAACTAATAGTCTTCTGTAGTTTCAGGGGCTTTGTTTTTCACATTTTGGGGTGTTTTTTTCTCTAGTGTTTTTAGTGAAGCTGTAATCTTTCAATCTTAACATTGTATTTTTATGTTGAAGTATAAGATCGTGATGTGAACCTAAAAGTGGGAGCAAGAAGTGCAAAATTACTTGGACAATGTGTTCTCATTATCCAGATTTTATGAAATGGAGAAGTAATGAAACTGTCAATTCTGAAGATAATATAAAATATCACTGGTATCATGCAATGAAAAGCTGTACAGGTAGAGAGTTCTGAAATTCTCTTTCTGAGCAGAGAGGCTGCTTGGTGGTTGTCCTGGACTTCAGCCTGCTCTAGGTGAGGTCATCCTGTGTCTAAGGTAATTAACAAGGTCAATCTCACCAGCTCAGTATGAACCTGGAATAATTCTGCCAAAGTTCAGAGCTAGACTGACTGAGAAGTAAATCTGGAATCTTGCCCTGGGTGGTAGTACTGGCCATGCTGGCAGTGATAACAGGTTATGCTGCAAGTAGGTTTCAGGATTTCTCAACTTTGGAATGACCCTTATCCATTTTACTTCACTGATGCCAGGGAGTTATCTTTTGGGATGTTACTTCCTAGCACTAGTCTGGGAATCACTGAACAACCCAGGTTAGATTTTACTTTCTGTAGCAGTTAAGATTTGTTTTTTGGTCCTGTTTTGTACCAGAGCAAAGGAACAATCTCATAAAAATAAAAAATGCATGCTAAGAACTAATTGAATTCCTAAAAGATTATCAGTGGAAGCATCAGAATGCACACTTCAATGGTATGTGTAATTACATTTTCTTAACCGTGTGGGATGAGCTCTCGTGTGTTTTTCACTTGAGACAATACAGCCATTAAAAGTAGTAACTATCTCACCAAATCCTCCTGCATGTGAGGATATCAGTATCAGTGCATAAAATGTAAGATTTTTAATTTTACAGCAAGCTCACAATTTTTAATCTCATCATGTACAACTGTGTGGGTACATGAAGAGAAAAAAGTGTTATTGTAGTAATTAGAACATTATAATTTCCCATCTCTCTCTGACAAATTACCTTGCATTCTTCCTTAACAGAAAGCACAATTAATTATTTTCTTTTCCTAGTTATAGTGCATGTAGGGTTTTCTTTTTCACATCCCGAACTCTTTTGAAAGAAGTCACATCTCAGGGGTCTGTACTGTTTAATGTTTTCATCCATGCTATAGACAGTGAAATTGAGGGCACCATCAGCAAATTTGCAGATGATACCAAGCTAAGTAGTATAGATGATACATCAGAGGGACAAGATACCACCAGAGGGACCTGGACAAGCTGGAGACTTGGTCCGAGGTGAACCTCATGAGGTTCAACAAGAGCAAATGCAGGGTTCTCCACCTGGGCTGGAAAAATCCTCCCTATCAATACAGACTGGGGGATGAGGTGATAGAAAGCAGCACTGTGGAAAAGGACTTGGGGGTGCTGATGGACAAGAAGCTGGACATGAGCAGAAAGTGTGTGCTTGCAGCCCAGAAGGCAAATCACATCCTGGGCTGCATCAAAAGATGTGTTGTCAGCAGATCCAGAGAGGTGATTCCGCCACTTTACTTGGCTCTGGTGAGACCTCACCTTGAGTACTGTGTTCAGCTCTGGAGCCCTCAATATAGGAAGGACATGGACCTGGTGGAGCAGGTCCAGACATGAAAACCATCAGGGAGTTGGAGCACCTTTGCTACAATGACAGGCTGAGGGAGCTGAGATTGTTTAGCCTGGAGAAGAGGAAGATCCGGAAAGACCTAATAGCAACCTTCCAGTACCTGAAGGGATCCCACAAGAAGGCTGGAGAGAGACTGTTTACAAAGGCCTGTGGTGATGGCATCGTGGCAGGGCACTCCAGACTCACTTCCCCACCCTCCAGCTCTGCAGATTTGAATGGGGGAAGATGTAAGTGCCAAACTGCTTCTCCCACCCCTGCAAGCTTGAACTTGGAAGAGCAAATGGTGCCCCAGTATGAATCTATGGCAACTGGACACATTGGCTAAGTGGATCTTGAAGAAGGGTACTGAGAAAATGCGCAGATTCCGCTTTTGGACCGCCACATCCTGACTTCCTGCTGGAAGAACCTGCCTCTGCCGTAATCTGTCGCCTTTCATAGGAACATTCTGAGAACTTTGGCTTTTTTCTGCACTGCTAAGGCAGTGCTGTTGTGCTGGTTTGAGGCTAATTAGAATATTTTAATAGAGAAAATTACACTATAGGCTGTGAAAGGAAAAACATCNTGTATATAGTGTAAATATCTGCTGTACATTGTGCAAAGCTGTAAATATAGCTTCATCACTTAACTTCCAGATGACTGAGTGCTAGTCTGGGTCATTTTACAAAGTGTGGGGGGGTGGGGAACTCCCAAACCTTCACACTACTTCAAGAGATTTGCCTCGTGGAAGCTGAGCCTAAGACACTTTGATTTTGCAGTTTTTATTCGTATCAGACTTTGCCTCATGGATACATGACTGGATTATAATTTGCAGTTCCAGACACTGCCGCAAAGGAGCCAAGGGACTATCTCTAAATTCCTACTCCACTACTGAGTAGATTAGACTTTCCCTAGGGCTCTGGGCTGCCTCTGATTTATAAGTGGGTTATAGCTATTTTGTGGCTTAGCCTTTTCCATTTTTCTGATTTTCCTAAATCACTAAAATTGCCCCAAAGCATCCTTATGAATATTTCCTGACCAAATTAGAACCTGTAAATGACATTTAATTTGTATATAGTTTTGGTGTGGGGCTTCTCTGAAAATAAAAATAATGATATTTCTACAATTCCTGAACTCATTAACTGCCCAAACTAATTCAAGGATGAGGGTCAATAGTTTCAAACTAGAGAAGAGCAGATTTTGATTGGACATCAGGAACAGGTTCTTTACCATGAGGGTGATGGAGCAAATTGTCCAGGGAGGTAGTGGATGCCCCATCTCTGAAGATATTCAAGATGAGGCTTGACAGGGCTCTGGGTAACCTGATCTAGTTGAGGTTTACTCTGTTTACTGCAGAAGGGGTTGGACTAGATGACCTTTAGATGTCCCCTCCAACCCAAACCACTCTATGATTCTATGATTCTGTTGTTTAGAAAAGCACACATTCTCCCAGAGTTTTGAGACCTGCAATAATTTGTGACCACTGATCTTTGAAAACATGCATCCCAACTCTGTGACTTAAGAGCAGAGAGGTGGGGCCCTTTGCATAGGATGGCCCCCAATATGCTGTGCAGCATGCACGGGTCAGGCAGCTCCTTCATGCCTGTGAGGAGTGACTGAGGAGAAGGGCTCCTCTCTGCCTTGCACCTTCCCTCTGCAAGGCATGCACATCTGGGCTGCATCAAGCCATGGTTGCTCAACCTCCTGCAGAACCTCACAACTGCCCTAGCAGCTTTGTTTGACAAGGTTACCTGAAGATTTGACATGCAAGATCAGCTGTGCAACACTGCCTACCAGTTCAGATGCAGTTTCTACAGAAAATTTCCTCCTTCAGTCTCCATATAAAGTTTTAAAAATGTATTAATCATCGGTTTAATAAAACTACTGATAGAATGTGTTTGATGTGAAAACAAACCAAATAAATAATTACATTTCCAGTTTCTATTGCCATCAAAATCCTCTGTTTGTAAAGTAGCGCCACAAGCAGCCAGCCTGCTCTCACTGTCTCAAAAATATTTTATTTTGCTCTCACTGTCCCAAAATAAAATACCAAATAAAAATAAAACTGCTTTGCAACTACACTAGCAGGATTTCAGACAATACGGAAAACCTTGGCAATTCAGATAAATCTGTAAGTGATTAATCCACTTTGAACTCTTGGAATAACTTGGCCACAGATTCAGTAAAGAAAACCGTATTGCTTGGACCCTCTAGAAAGTGGCAGAAATCACTCATAGAGGGAATCATTTTGCCAAAAGAGATTTGGCTTTTACGTTCTGCAAGCAAACCCACACACGCCATTTCAGCGGAGCTAGCTCTGTCCTGAAGGCACCTAAAATTCAAATTCTAAGGTTCAGAATTTGCTAAACAATGTTTCTACCTATTTTAACCCCTTTTCAACTGGTGCATCTGTACATTGTACTTTGGAACAAAATGACAGACTGATTGTATGCATAGGATAAGATTTGGAGAAGTAAAGTTCCATGTGAAACATGAAGCATAAATGTTTATATGCAGAAATAACCAAGGATATGTGTGATAAAGATTTTATGAGCTGTAAGAATGTGCCTAGCTTTCTTTCTCTTGCTAGTGCTGAAAAAACACAAATCTTGATTACCAAGTTTAAAAGGGAATCAAAGTGTAATTTGCACCATATTTATAGTCCTTGGTTTAATTTTAACTCTGTGTGCACACATTAAACCTTCTCTGACTTGGGGCATGGTACACAACATTTACCATTCAATACAAAAGCATTACTCTTTTCCAGAGGTGACAGGAATCTGTGAAGATTTTTACTCATTCTTGGCATTAAAATAGAGCTAAATGGAATGTCATTTGTTGTAAGGGGTTCTTTGGACTCTGTCTCAACATTGCTGTCTAGTGACCACCACTTCCTGGCCTTAGCATCCTGTTTGGATCCTGTGGTGGGGGAGAGTACATCTTATGGATAGTCCCCAACGAACTCTTCTATTAGAAAAGGCTTACAAAAGATTGCTGACCAGGCATGAATTGCTTAAGGAGACTTGTGGAAGAATTTATTGCAGATCGTGGGTATAGCCTAGTGGTAGTGAGCACCCCAAAACATTGAGACTTTGCCAGTGAAGTGACCTTGAAAGGGGCAAAAGAAGGAAGTACACAATGGTGAAAGAGCAAAAAGAGGATGTCGAGCAGGATGAAAAACCACAAGACTAACCACAGAAGGCGACACTGACATTTACGGGGACTATAAAAAAATGAACTGCATACCCCTCAAATTAGAAGAAGAAAATAGAAGGTGAAAGAAGAAAATCAACAAAGAAGAAAATCAAAGAAGAAATATCGATGGAGAAGAAGAGACTTCAACGCAGAGGACAACATCTGGAGACTTCAACGGGGAAGGAAACATCTGGAGATTTCAATGGAGCCTGGAATGTGGACTTTTCGTCCCTCTATGGTGGTGGTAACTAGCTGTGTTTTCTACGGGTCTCTTGCTTTAGGGATTCTAACTTTCTTCTCTCTTTTTCCCTCTGTCCTATCACTCTTCTTAGTTGTAGTAGCAAATAAAGTTCAAAAGGTTGTACGGCACTTGACCTCATTTGTGTCTTAATCTCACTCTTGGGATCGCCCGAAAAACCCTCCCAATATCAGATCGGGACATTTGTACCACACTAAGTATTTAAAAATACTACTTATATGTAATTTCATGTCTCTTAAACACAGACTAAAAGAGAGAAGGAAGCTGTAACAAATCTGTAATGGTCAGTGAGACAGTCCATATCTGTCTGAAAGTAACTGAAAAATGAGTTTGAGCAGGACTTGCCCAGCTCTTTTGGCATAAAGTAGCATTGAATATTGTGTTCAAGGTGACACTGGCTGTTGCCACTCACATGGAGACTTTCAGATTTTGTAGGAACTGGTGCTTGTGGTCCAGCTGGAGATAGCTGCAAAAGTCAACATCTTTTAGATCTGACACAAAGCACAGGTTCTCAGCATTAAGAAGCATATAGCTGAAAAAAAAACACACCAAACAACCAACCCTCACATGAGGTAATTGCACCTGTCTTCTCAAATTGTTCTTAATTAGTAAATGTGTTACAGTGAACCTTAGAATGTCTAATGGGTGATGTATTTGAGCTTTTTGAATGTTTAAGCCATCTTCCAAATTGGGTTTTATTTGTTTACTCCTATCTTAGCTTGCATATTAAACTGCACTATAATCATGATGAATTTAAAAAAACAAAACAAAACAAAAAAAAAAACCCCACAACCACGTATGGTTAATTCCAGATCCCTTTGTTGTGTTTTCTCTCACATCCCAACTGTAGAAATAATTCTTTACTGCTTCCCTTAAACTGCTGTGTTGGTCTCTTTTATTCACTCGAGTCTTAAAATAGCTACTGCAATACACCAACAAGATTGTTGAACACCACTTGTGATCAGAATTACCCTCTAAAATACAAGTTCTCAAGCTTGGGAAATTTGGAAAGGTTTTGGGGTGAATTTCTAGAAAGAGCTCTGAATGGATGAAGGAAGATTACACATACTTCCATTATTTAGTCTGATAGAGCCTTTCATTTAAAAAAAAAAAAACAAACCCTATGTGTCTTGTTTTCTGAAAGCTTCTCTAAATATCCATTTATTTTGGTTACAGCTCTCCTTTTGTGTGCTGGTTCCAGATTCTCCTGTTAGTTTGAAAGGTTGGGCTTCTGTGGGGTTTCTTTCGTTTGTCAGTCGATGGGACTAATTTTTGATTGTGCTTTAAACCACACTTTTGATCCTACTCTAAAATTCAAGATAGCATGTCTTAATGCTGTGGCCATACCAAACATGAAGTCCAGTATGTCAGCTATTTCCTGAAAGAATTTTGTTTCTGTTGCAACCACTGAAAATTTGGAAACTCTGCTGAGAGATTTTAGTTCATGGTACAAGCACTTCCGGTGCACACACGTAGGACTCTTTAACTGAGCAATGCTAATTGGTACTATGCATACAAGGACCTAGTGATGCAAAAATGAAATGACTCCATGAACTTTCCTTTCTTTTCACTAGAAATGTCAAGAGGTTAGCACTGACTGCAGTCTTAAATTGTTTCTTGTCATCTTTTTCTCCTTCACTCTGCCTTCTCTGCATATTAGCTCTATGCATAGTGAACCAGCATATTTCAACACTTATTTCATAAATTCTCATTTTCACATCTCACTATTTGAGGGAGATTTTTACCCTGTATTTGTTTCCCTGAATCATTCCATGAGGGCAGAGGAGGTTACTTGAAAACTAGATTATTGCAGATATTGAGAAAAATAGCTTGGAATTCACTGAGTGCAAGGAATACAAGAAGACTGGATGTAAGGGTAGAGAAAAGGAAGAAAAAGGTAATTACTCTGTGATGGGATAGCAATGAAGATAACTTAATTTGTGGGAAGAGTATGGTCAGTGGGAGACATTATCCTCCAGCTCTGCCTGGACAACAGCTGAGTCAGAAATAAACTGTGTAAGAAATCAGAATTGTAGCTAATATTGAGTTTGGCTTCTATCCCTCAGGCACTCCTAAGTGTTGTGAGTCACAGGGAGCAAAGGGTCTCAAGCTAAGATTCCAAGTAACTTGATATGTGAAACTGCTGTGAAATTGGCAAGGAAGTTTGAACACATCCACCACACCAGCAACTGTTCCTAAGGCTGCTGACTTGCCAGCTTGCAGGTGTTCTTAGAAATGAGGCTGGTAAGCTACAGATTAAGGCAAAATGAGCACTCCTGCGGACTTCAGTGCAGCTCACTGGGGTTACATTACAGATTTTAGATACAAGTTGCTTCAGAAGAGCAAATTATAACATCTGAAAGAGAAAGTCGTCTGAAAGAGAAAGTCGTGTTGCTTCATCCTGCTGTTTTTTAGGAATTTTACTTACCCTTCAAGCAAAAATAATTAGCAGGACACAATAGACTTAGATTTTAAAGTGCATTTCAATAATGATATCACATACAGTATTCCTTTTATGTTGTATCACTAGATGCTAGGCTGTGGTGGTTCTACTATGATTTGGACCTCTCGAACCTAGATGTGAGAGGTGACAGAGTTGTACTTTCATTCATGTAGGCTGTCCATTAAAGAGACTTGCATGATATGAAGACAACATTTACGATTGTCATGCCTAATTAGTCTTGAAACATTACATTAGAAAACCATGTTATTTAGTGTCCTGCAAACATGCCCTCAAAAGCTTCTTTCTCTTAAAGGTGTATGTCACTTGTATTTTTCTACCACTGCATTCACTAGTAGAAACTGGAATAGTAAAAACAGTTAGCATTACCCTCTTTAACGAAGGTGTTTATGGTGCTCACTGTAACTATTCAGAATACAGCTAAAGCCCTGTCGTGGTAGGTCTAAGCAGGCCAAATTAGGCTTGTACATGTCCTGGCTTGCCCATGTATGTTTTTCTGCTCTCCCTCCTTTTGTTTTGGGGAGAGCAACCACAGGAAAAAGGCCAAAGAACCTGGAGCCACTAAGTCTGGGGTCTGTGGCGTGCCCAGCAACTGCGGTAAACAAGGTGCACACGGTTGCCTTGTGCAAGGCTGTGTTCTGCCCAAAAAACGGTAAAGCAAGCCTATGGCTTCCCCCAATATGGTCACATCTTGGATAACTGCCATTTGATTGGCTATCCTGTGGCCAAAGGCCCATTAGTCTCGGGCTGTATTGGATAAAAATGAAATGAGCAGAGAGCACTGCGTGCAATTTGCCATTACAGGGAGTGTCTGTTCTTGCATCTGCGCCTGTTGCCTCATTGATCCTGAGCTGAGGCTCTGATACCTCCACGCATTTGGCCTGCATAGCCAGCATGACACTGTGCCCAGACTGCACACCGCAAGACATTCTGCCTGCACCTGACAGCCTTCTGCCCAGAAGGAAGCCCTGGAGATAACACAAATTGTCCAGAAAGCCAGGAACAGGCCAGAGATTGTCTGCATCCTTTCTCCAGAGCCTAGAAGCCTAGGGAAACTCTAAAGCCTCTAATGGCTACCGACAGCAACCCTGCCATGAGCTTTGGGTACTGTCAGATAATATTTTTATGAGTAAATACCAAAAGCCTCTTGTAATCATTAATTGCCTT
>VWZE01019138.1:0-14691 GCA_013396675.1 Eubucco bourcierii | reverse complement strand
AAGCCTCTTGTAATCTTTAATTGCCTTCTGCCATAAGCAGGAAGTTGCTCCTTGCATCCATCTAGTGAGCAAGCAGTGTATTGACTGTCAGCAGTACACTGACCGCAAAGCTTTCTCTTCCAGTTTAGTCGAGCTCAATAAACATATATTTAATACTTATTTCTAGATCCTATTATAACCTGTATATAGTTTCCATAATGATGCAAGAACCTGTTACTATTATTATTTTGGTGGTCGGGGTGCCGCGAGTTCTGAATATTTAATATTAATAAACTATATTAATATTTTTAAAATATCATCTTGCAGTAATTAATTACCCCTTCCACTACAAGCCCCCAGATTTTTCATCTTCTGTGTTAAAACCCAAAGAAACTCTCAAAAACTCTCAATGCTTTTCAAATCAATAATTTGTTAGGAAATGTAAATTTGTGTTACAGCTGATCACGGCCCTAGCGGTATCCAGACTTTCAAAAGGCATATGTTAACAAGCAGAATCTAAACTACTGCAAGTGAAACAGAAATATCAGAGATGCTTAATAGTAAGACAGCACTTAGAGCTGAAAGTAAGGCTCACTGCTTGTATATTTAACAGCTAAAGGTGCGAGTCTGGTTATAGGAGGTGACAGCACATTGCAGTAGTTACACAGTGATGCTGGTCTATATACTCTTTATCTTACAAGTCCCCTCTAGTGAGAACTCTTTCATTAGAGATAAGATATATTCATCACTGAGAATTTAAAGTTCTTTCTAAATACAAAGCTTTAATAGCTTCTTCAACGTGGGCTGTTGGAAATATGTTACTGTAGTTAATTTTAGGAAGCCTGCTTTATTTTTGTTCAATATATTCCTCAATAATGTATTTGTCAGGTAACATAAACATTTTCTGCCTCTCAGATATTGTCACTTACATACAGTTTATTTGCGTCTTACTACAAACAAGTAAATGATCTCATCTACTTTGATGATAAAGACTATACCAGTGTTTTAATTTAACTCTATGTTGTAGTCTCTTTCACTTGTTTTACATTGCAAAGTGCCGAAATAATTTTGTTATTTCAAATGTCACCTATTCCCAGCTGCAATTACCATTTAAAAGCTTAACATCAATTTTCATTCAAATTTGCCGCCTCTGTAGTCACGGCAACCTCCTCATCAGCTTTAGAAAGTAATGCTGTGATACTTAGAGATGTTGTCATTCAGGATTTTTTGTTTGGCTTACTCCTTCTTCTATCTCCTGCACACAAGACACTTCTGTGCTTGCTTTTACCAAGTTGAAGGTGTACAACAGTAAGAAAAGAGCCAAAACAGGAATAATTTATTGTATATATACACAGAGGAGAATAATAAAAAAAAAAAGTTCTACTCCACAGAGCATCAGGAAACAGGAAGCAGTGGAGTGGCTTATGATTCCAGAGGGCTCATCACACATGGTGCAGTAAATACACATAAGGTATAAAAAACCCTACATATTCAGCATATGTAAAATGAAAGCCTAGTTATGTATACAAATGCACAGATGCAGAAACCCAGTACTTAATATCTCCTTTCTCTTCACTTAAGAAGAAATATAAGATATAAAATATAAGATATAAGATAAAGAGTGTTTTATTCAAATAATCTAATTACTCTGCATTTATCTAGGATATGCTCTAACACTTCCTTTCATTAGAAAAATACAGAATTTTATTGTTAGCTATCCTATTAGTTACACTAATTTAACTGTACTCTTGTTTCCATCATCATTATTATATGGGATTTATGTGAGAAAAAGTAATCTCATTCAAAATGTTTAAGTTATTGGTAAGCATATACATCACTGCTGCAGATTTTATTGTCCTTGGCTTGCAATACATGTTTATTTTTGGGAGAAAACCAGTACAAGTACAGAGAAACAGGTGGATATTACAATTCAGATACATGAACTTTTGGTTACTAGATAATGTAATTGCAGAGGATGCTATAACGTGATTATAGGGGATTTTCTACCGTGTGGTCATTCACAGATTTCACCTGCTTCCACTTTTACTTCAGAAATTGATAGAAACTGAGGTACTACACATAACCCAATCTGCCCCTGGCTATCTGTGAAGCTGAGAAAACATCTTTTAGGTATGTCTTTCAAGTGGTCACTTCTCACCAACTGGTAAGCCAAAAATATAGCAACTGCAAGATAAAAGCATGCTTACCTTTAATCTTTTGTCACCTCTGCACAGCAAGCACAAGTTGCTTATCTGAGACATAGCTGCCTCATCTGTATCTTCCATATATGGATACAGACAGTAAATCTACATTTTAAGTAATGCTTATGTATGTGGTGGTTCTAGAAGGATGATTCAAATAAACTCCACTTGTCTCTTCCCACCATCTTAGGCTTGAAAAATGCAAGTCTGGATAATCAATAGGCACTCTCTATCAGCCACAAATGAAAGCTCTCTAGTGTGTAATGTGAAATAAATGTAAACCCACTTGTGCAAATTCTGGCTTTGAAGGGAACTTGGTACATATGAGTCAGCCAAAGATCTCACTGGAAATTGGTGACATTTTGGAAATATCTTCTGAAGCTTTTGTGTCTGTTTCACATACACATTGTTTCTAAGTTTTGGGTTTGCTATCTCATAACTTTTCAGAAGAACTTATGGATTTCCAGTCAATGTTCAGGAAACCAAAATCACCCCAGACCTACCCAGACAGATCTTATTCTTCAGGTGATATCCTAATAATAAATGTGAAGACATTTACAACGGCCATGTTTTATCATTTAACCAAAACTGTTACTTTTTTGTATTCTTCTTGAAGCACCAAGTAACAGTTATTTTCCCTTTGCTGCATGGTGAAATCAGAATTCAAAACTAAGACAGAAATTATACAAATCAAAGTTATTCTCTAAGCCAAAGGGACTCAGAGTTCACCACTTACAGTAAGCTTTTTCAGCTGCCCTGACCCAAATGCACCTACACTAAACTACTTCTGTTTATCCATGCATTGCCACGTGGGTTTTTTCATCGAGTACAAATGCAGGTGGTATTTCAAAAGAGCAGCACCTATGTGCTCTAGTGGGTCTACAGCATGCAGGAACAGGAATCAGCTATGATAGAACTTTATTGCAACAGTTCAATTATGTTTGAATCTTGAAGAAATTATTTAGCAAAACACAATTTATTGGGAAATAATGATTCCGAAAGATGGAGACCAAAACAAAAAAACAACAAAACAACAACAAAAAAAAGACAGTTCTGTCTATGAACTTCCTTTTTTCTAGGGTTCTGTCCATCTTTATTGTTCTCTGAAAAAAAAAAAAATTGAAATGCAATTTGAAGAAGTTTCTGTTAATAAATAACTTAATGACAATTAAGTTATTCTGACTTTGTAGTGGATGCACTGCCTTCAGTGCAGTATGTTTTTCAGCCATCTCTTGATTTGCCTTTGGGATCATTTAGAAGACTATTTTGGTCAGAAGACATAGAATAAAATCATAGAATCACAGAATGCCTTAAGTTGGAAGGGACCTTAAAGATCATTTAGTTCTGACTCCTCTGCCATGAGCAAAAAACCACCTCCCATTAGACCAGATTGTGCAAAGCCTCATCCATCCTGGTCTTTAAGACTTCAGGGATGAGTTTGTGCTCAACTATGCGGGACAACCTCTTCCAATGTCTCACCTCCCTCGTAGTAAAGAACTGCTTCCTAATGTCTCATCTAAATCTGCCCTGCTCTAGTTTAAAAATATTATCCCTCCTCCTGTCACCACACACCCTTACAAAATGTCCCTCTCCAGCACTCTTTGCAAGCCTTCTTCAGGTATTGGAAACATGGCTTTAAGGTCTCCTTGGAGCCTTTTCCTCTCCAGTCTGAACGACCACAACTCAGCTAGTCCTCGGGTGCTCACCACACTCCTCAAGACCTCTTATCTGCTATCTGATAAAGGATAAAATAACAACAACAAGCAAATCCTGCCCATCCCGGTTTCGTCAGTCACAAACTAACCACCAGACGCGGGGCACCGCGCTCGCTGCAGTTCCACTCGCGGCAGCGCCGGCCAGGGGCGGGCCGCCACCTGCCCCGCCTGCACTGGGCGGGGCGGATCCCTCGGCCGCCGCCCGCCGCAGACGGAGTCGAAAGGGGCTGTGGTGGTAGCAGCTTGTACCCGTTCTCATTTCCGTGCCCCTGCCCCGGCCGAGTGTTCCGCGGGCCGGCGCGCAACGCAGCTGCGGGTGAGCATTGTTGGCGTGCGTGGGCGGCGGTTGGGCTGCGGCGGCACAGGGTCTCCCCTCTCCAAATGCCCGCCCCCATGGTTGGTACCCGGCTGCTCTGGGGTGTGCTGCATCCCGAGCCAGCCGGCCAGTGCCTCCGTGGCTGTCTGCGTGCGAGGCTGAGGGAGCTCTCCGGGGCTAGACCTGCTCCCCTTTCGGGGAGGAAAAAAGTTTGTGCGGCGTACGCGCGTGTAGAGCAGAGTGGTGCGAACTCGGACTGAGTTAGGCGAGGCTCTGCGGCATCCCCGCCCGCGGCGGGACGGGTAAGGTGCGGCCGCGCTTCTAGGGGTGCCAGGGGCTGCGCTTAGGTCGAGGAAGAGATCGAAGCGGGCGGGCAGGGTGGCGGAATCGGGGGACGGTCTGGCTGGGCGCTGCTCGGGGTGGGACAAGGCAGAGGACACCGTGTACGCTTCACCTATTTCCCATTAGCGTGATTTATCACGGTGCAGGAGTAATGGTATATTGCCGTAAATCGCGCGGGGAGCGGTAGTGCCGATCCGGTATCTTTCTCCCTTAGTGTTTCTGCAGCAGAACTGTGAGCAGAATGTTTGCGAGCAGCAACTCTAAGGTGGAAAATAAAATATCTCAACTGCTATACTGTTACCTTACAGAGGAAGTATGTCTCTATTATGGCATAATCTAAGTATGGAAGTTAGGCACATAAATCAGGAGAAACTGAACGTGACATAAGTTTTATGTAAATAACTGCATGTAAGGGTTATAATTCTGTATTTGAGAATACAAACCAATATTCTATTGATTAATAGTTTGTTTAGTATTCAACCATTGCTACAACTTTCTTCAGAGGTGTAAAAAAAGTGTCTTTTGGCTGTAATAGTAAGGACTAATAATCAGTTTTATTTAGAAAGCATTTTACATTTTGTGTCATATAAGATGCAGTTACCATGCATAATGCACATATAATTGATGTCTAGATGACCCGTATTTTACAGATTCAGTAACCAAAGCACCTGTTATGTGGTAGTTTGTTTTCTGGCGTACATGAGTGGTACTTCTCATATAGTTTAATTTCTCACAGTTTCATTTGTTTCAAGATCAACTCTTGTGTAAATTTAAACTATTTTCTTAGCGATCTGTAAAGGGAGCACTTAAAAAAGGTACTCGTGGCATAGATAGTAGCCAAATATGTGAGATAAACTAAAACAAAAGCGGAGATGAATGGAAATTTTGTCTTGGCTAGTTCAAGCAAATGTCCTATGTCTGATCAGAAACAGAGTTCCCCGTGTACACTTGATTTGGTTTTGCAGAGGACTTAAAGGAACTGTGGTTTTCTAGATCATAATTTTGATCCTTTTCCAGCGCTGTAGTGTTTTACCTAGGTGTCAATGACTGTTACTGTAGATATGCAAAAAATTTTAATGAATACCACCCCAGCTGCCTAAAGGTCTGACGAGATGCTTTCTAGCACTTTGCATTTTCATACATGGTAGAAAGTAGTTACAGAAGGTGGCAGTCTTTGGTATAGCAATTAAAATAGCAGTTTCTTCATTTCTGTGCAACCTTTTGGGACAGTTTTTGCTTCCAGTAGGTTTGTTTTGGTTTGGTTTTGGCGTTTTGTTTTTTATTGTTAGCAACTGAGCAGAGCTGTGGCTCAGAGTACATAGAGTTATCTGAATATTGATTGACTGTTGTGTCCAATGGGATATGACTGGGTTTTATGTTGCAGTTGATAATATTATGCTTTAAGTTATACTTTTTACTCTGTCCATAAAGTGCTTTTTAGAATATCCTATTCACATGCTATTTCACTAATATTAATATAATCTCTTTGTTCTTTTAAGATGAATTAATACTTCCTATGAAGAGTAAAAGTACTTGATTTTGGGAAAATTCTTAGAGCACTTCTGACTTCAAAGCTGGAGAAAAGTATGAAGGAAAAATCCAACTGACTCCCTCAGCATCTCAACACAGAACGCAAAATGTCTCTTGAGAAAAAAACTGCTGCTGATGTCTTGGAGAAGTGGTGTTTGGAGGAGCCACTGTTTGGTTGCAGACGGCACCAGAATGTTAGGAAAAAACTGAGACTAATACGAATTATAGGGCTTCTTGTCAGTGTAGTGGCCATTAGTACTTTCTCTCTTACAATTAGTGCCTTTTTCAAGATGGAACCACATAGCATGGTGTTGGCCAGCAGTCTAGGTAGCCAAAAGCTGGTGCACGGGCACCAAAGAACTCTGTTGGATTTCACGGAACAGAATGAAAACGGCACTCCAGACCTGCATGTTTCTATGAAATATGAAGCCCAGCACGGCAATGCAACAGATGATCATAACAAGGGAGAGTACCCTGAGGACCTTTTCTCTCTTGAGGAGAGAAGAAAGGGAGCAGTGATCCTCCATGTAATTGGAATGATTTACATGTTTATAGCCTTAGCCATAGTCTGTGATGAGTTCTTTGTTCCTTCCTTGACTGTCATCACTGAAAAGATGGCCATATCTGATGATGTGGCAGGGGCAACCTTCATGGCTGCTGGTGGGTCAGCCCCAGAACTCTTCACTTCTTTAATAGGAGTGTTTATATCCCACAGCAATGTTGGCATTGGTACAATAGTGGGATCTGCTGTGTTCAATATCCTGTTTGTTATTGGAATGTGTGCATTATTTTCTAAAGAGATCTTGAACCTTACTTGGTGGCCACTATTTCGAGATGTTTCCTTTTACATCATTGACTTGATCTTGCTAATCATCTTTTTTCTGGATAACTTGATCATGTGGTGGGAAAGTTTAACACTCCTGACAGCGTATTTTTGCTATGTGACTTTCATGAAGTTCAATGTTCAAGTTGAAGAATGGGTGAAGAAATTTTTGAACAGGAACAAAGTCGAGAAGGTAACAACAGCGGATGCTGAAGGAAAGGTTGGTCAATTTTTAATTAGCATATATTTAATAATGTTCTCATAAGTGCTGAACCCTTCTGTTTCATAAGGCTTTTGACATAGTACAGTAAGTAATCTAAAAAATTTCGTTGGTTTGCTAAAAGGTCTTTTTTGTTTAATCAGTCCACTGGGATTTAAAATATGAAACTGGAGGTTTTAGTAATTCAATAGCTTTTAAGTCCAGAATGATCCTAATCACACAGAAAGCAAGAAAAAGTGCCAGCCAAAAGATACAAACCTTGACTCAGCATTTTGGCACATTGTTGAGGACAGATATATAGCTACTGGTTTTTTTTTTTTTCTCTCAGCTTTCGGATTAAGTAGTAACAATATCCAAGGAGGATCTTGTGGCAAAATTTGACTTTTCTAATACTTTCAGCATTTTTTTTTCTTAAAAAAAAAAACCCAAATAATTCAGAACAGTGTACAAAAGTATTTTTATACATGGTTTTGAGTATTTATTTCCAGTTGTAATTAGTATCAGTTACATGGAAAAATTATCTGGAGTAAAACTGTGACCAGAATGGTAAAAGGCAGAGGTCTATGCCTTTGCATAGGGTGATTCCTCATTCATGATATCTACAACTAAGTAAATTAAATTTTGGCCTAATACCTGTCCACAAGTAGAGAAGGGAATTTATGAACAGAGGAATTGGCAGGTCCCTGGCAGTTATTTCATAAGCAAGTCTCCTCTTAAAGCATACTATATTTAGGGGACTTAGGAAACTGATTCCATACATTCCATGTGTGTAGCAGTATGTTAATTGGATATTTAATACCAAAATTGAAATGTCTGATTTTATATGACAATACTTTTAGTAATCAGATAAGATTTTATTATCCAGTAGTTATCCAGAGTATCAAGGAACTGTTTGTTCACTGTTTCTTCCATTTAGCAGCCCTTTACGAGTGGTTCAGAAAAGATACAATCCACTGATAGAAATGCTTAGGAGACGGAGCATATGTAGCTGTAGAGATGGGCTACCAAACTATGACTTACAGAAAACTGATGATTCTGCTTACATGCCTAACTTCAAAGAGACAGATTGACATTTTAGTAGTACAAACAGCTGCTTTCAGTTTCAGGACAAGCTATGAAAACACCCACCAAAAAGAAATCAAAACAACCAAACAAAAAACCCAAAACAGTCAGGAAAGTCACCTTTTTTTTTTTCCCTTTATTTTTCTAACCAAGTTTAACACTTCTACATTTACTTAATATATTTTCCATTTTGTTCTGTACCTTTTCTAAAATCAGCATGTTCATCTTAATGTGTAGTTAAGACTTTATAAGTACATTTAAAAGAAGGGTCAACACCAACAGGGTATTTCCCCTACTGAATGAAGGATTTCTTTAACTATTTTAGTTGGTTTCCATACAATATAATACTTTACAGTGCACTGTAAGTACTTTGAAAAGTTTGTGCTAAATGTCTAATGGTAGGAAGAGTCTGTGATATATGAAATAATTGTTTGATGCACCTCCATCTGTTCAGAAACTGAATTTGAAAGAGAGATGAATCTCTCCTTCAGATGAATTGTCATGAACAATTGTCAATATAAAAAGCAGCTGCACTGGATTGCCCAGGCTATAGGATGAGGGAGCATGTATATATATATACCATTGTAAGTGCTCAGTTATTTTAAACTGGATAGAAGAATAAATTGTTTGTGTTTTATACTGAACATACAAAGTATTTGAAGTACTCTAGATGGAGTAATTTTAAAAAGATACTTTTAGGGCCACTTATTGTGGTAATCAGACATACGTTATTTAGTGCTCATTCACATTATAGGTGCACAGAATTCTGGTATGAAGAAAAAAAACTCAGAAAATGAACTGCTTTTCCTAAAAATCCAAACTTTGCACCGTATGTTTCATGAAGATTTTTCATGGATTAAGTTAATTAAAATGATAAATAATGTATTCCTACATCATCGAGGGGTAGAATGACTTGGAAGACATGCTCTAAAGTTGTTGAAATTTAGATAATATGTATTTTCTGCATGTTGGGAAAAATGCAGATTTTCTGAAGTTTTCAGGCCATGTATCTTTTTTCTGTGAGTCATGCTGTATAGACAGATTTTTTTTTTTTTAAATATATAACTGGTACCTTAAAATTATAACTCATTATGAATTACTTTACTATTCAGTTGAACAATACTTAGTAGGATGAATGAACTGATTTTCTGATAGCAAGGATGTCACAAATCCGTGTGTTTTGGGGTCATCAAGAGTGCCTGTGTTTATCAAATACATAAAAAGAATTGCAATCTCAGTTATTTATAATGAAAACTTTTTCATTCTTTTTTTTCTCCATTGAGGCAGGGAATTGTTATTCAGCTCTCTGGAATCTGTGGGTTAGGGTGTCTTGAAAGAGATATATTTCAGGAGTGCATTGAAAATTCAGTTCTTTTCCTGTAACCAATGCTTCTTCTGCCTATTTCAGTTTTGCTGTTGCCAAACTGGCAAGTGTTCTGCTAAAGCAAAAAAAAACCCAAAACAAAACAACAAAACAAAAAAAAAGTGTCTGCCATATTTATCTTTAAGACTTTGTGTGGTAATCTGAAAGCAGCTCACAAAGTTGAGAGGTCTAATTAAGGCATCATAAAGCTGGATAGTTGAAGGGTTACATGGCTTATTAGCAAACAAGTATCAAAGAGTAAAAATCTGATCAGATTAAAAGCCTATTGAGATACTAAAATGTTAACTTTGGTACTTTTATTACCAGCAATATTGAAAAACTGAAGAAATCTTTATGTTCTCAAGTATTTCCCAGAAGAAAAAGGTCTTAGATAAAAAAATCATTTTTCTACGCAACTGTCACTTGCTCTAGGTGTATTCATCGGGTTACCGGAATGTAGATTCCTTTCATCCCTGATTTGAAGAATTAAAACACTATTTTATAGTAGAAAACTGAGTATTTAAACTTAACTACTTTTTCTGATCTTGTGTTCTTCAGTATGTCAGTTACTCGTACAAATGTGAATGCAGTACTTGATCAATATTTTCCTTCATAAGCTTTCAGATTTTGAAGGGTACAAGTTGAGAAATTCTGGTAAATTGATTTTTGGCAAAAATTTGGTGACATTGATGAGAACAGGCTACAATCTTTTTGAATTTAAAGTTAATGGGGGCCACTGGCAGGATCTTGTTTGAACTGTGAACGGTCTTGGTCTCTGTCTTTCTCTCTGTCACACTCTCAAGGAAACCTGATAGCAATTTGCTACTGATGAACTCCAGAGACTACTGTGATGAAGGCAGAAAAGAAGGAGGAAAGATGAAAAAAGCAAGGCAGGATGAAAAGACAGAATAAAACCCGAATGGTTGAGGTCTACAATGTAGTGAGGTATATGGCGTATGAAGACCAAGATGGGTTGCTGACAAACGACACTGAGGTTTTTGGGGTGCCCTGAATGGGCAGTATGTAGTATGATCCCACCTCTGGATACCTCCCAAAGTTCCTTCCAGCCTAACTTGTTCTGTGGCATGATTTTTAGATTAGGTAGCTATTCTGCAATGGAGAGATGATTTTACTCTTTTAGGACTTTGGTGTTAATTCTACATCTCGCTCACCTGAGTGAAGGAAGACATTTAAAATCAGAAGCTTGAAATTTAATACAATGAATGGGAGGAGGAACTTGGGAAAATGTGATGTATGAATTTATTAAAAATAAACACACACACGCCCCCTCCAAAAAAACCCATAACCCAAATCAAACAAACCAAAACAAAGAATAAGAATTACCTCAAGTTTTGGGGTTTTGTTCATAGTCTGTACTGGTGGAGGAGTACTGAATATACAAGATCACAGGAAGCTGCGAAATTACATTTCTGTTTTTAAGTACTTTAATGTAGCATAGAAATAATTGTAGAAATACTTGAATCTGAGAGCTCAGTAAATAAAATAATTCTGTTCAGCAACTAGGAGAACAGAATGTGGGTGGCACAAGGATATTGTGCAACGACATCTGTTTCATTGTCAGTACCATTCTAGATAAATACCTTATGGTATATAACATACACGACAGCTACAGTTTTTCAGCATTCACAGTGAACTGCATTTGGAAAATGAGCTATTTTTAGCAACACAACTTGGTTGACGTTATTTTCTTGCCAGTTTCATTGTCTTAAGGTTGAATAGCTCCTACTTCACACCAGATCTAAAGTGTTGCCACATTGTATTTAATGGCAATATTTGCATTTTAAAGGAAAGTTTGTTAACAGTATTTGTAGATGCTTACATACTTGGTGGCGGTACTGGCACTGCACATGCACTGTCCCTGTTACAATGTATGATCGTAGAATCATAGAATGGTAAGGTTGGAAGGGACCTCAAGGATCATCTAGTTCCAACCCCCTGCCATATGCAGGGACACCTCCCACTAGTACAGGTTACTCAAGGCCTCATCCAATCTGGCCTTGAAAAGGCATGTGTTCATGATCTGGCATGTGTTTAAGGAAAAACACACCTTATCTACATGCATATTGGAAAAACTGCAATCTGTAAAAGGTCGGAGTTTGTAGTTGGCTTGAGCTCCTGAGTAGCTCTTTTACAGGACTTCTTGGTGTTGAATCCACAGGACCAGTAGCTAACTCTATAGAATATTGTAGGTTAAGGCTACCATAGAGTGGAACTCCTTCTGAAGGGGTAGCAAATCCCTCCAAACAGAAGGCACCAGGTAATGTAACGTGTTACTCCCTTCTTTTTCCGGCCGTTTATCTATTTAAAAGGCAGACCTTATGGTCAGATCTCTTGGCTGTTGGCTGCTGCTTTCACTTTCACTGGTTGGGAGGGAGGCTTGCTGCTGGCTGGGGGGATGGTTTTTGGCTGCATAGCAGGGCCTTGCCCATTGGGAGGCCCAGTCCATGGCCAGTTCTGGGTTTGTATCTATATTCCTTCTACCCTACTACCTTTTGTACGTCGTTTACTTTTGTAAATACGACTTTTATTATCGTCCAACTCCGTGTGAGTGTTTTTTATTTATTCCGTTGGGGTAAATTCTACATTCTCTCCTGAGCTGGAAGCTCAAACGATGACAAGAATAACCTTTCTTCACTTGCCATCACCAACAGATACTTTGAAGTGTGGAACAGACACATTGATATATGTTTACCCTTCTGTATAGTTAGCATGACATCAGTCTTTTCCTCATCATCCTAGCTGTCACTGAGTTGCTGATTAGTTATTACACACAGATATCTAGGAGGTAATTTAAAGCAATAGTTTTATTTCTCTATATCATCTAGGAATAGATCTTTGCAAGTAAGAGTCTGTGATGGATTCAGAAGACAGATCTAAACCAGTGATGATGGTGGACTGGTTTGGGTTTGTTGTTGATTGTTTTTTCGGTTTTGTTTTGTGATTGTTTTTTTGGTTTTGTTTTGTTTTTCAGTTGGTTGGTTTTATGTGGGGGTTTTTGGGGGGTTTATTAAAAAAAAACAAAAAAACCAACAGGCTGATCAGAAAGTCTGGGTTTAGTTTGATTTTCTTAAATGTGTGTGTGTGAAATTCTTCGCAAAGGTATTGTGTAAGGGCAGGTCACCGTTGCAAGCAAGCTGAAAATCCTACCTTAGAGCAGCCTTAGAGCCTACTTTAGACAAACCATTTACACATTATAGAAAATACACTGTAGTACATTACCTCATCTTTCATTGTTTTGTAGGCAGTATCTGCAGCTTTGAGGAAATAGAGTTGCTCTTTGCTCTCATTTGGTGGTTTGTTGGCTTACATGTGTTCCTATTGAGAAAAAAAATGCTATATTGGGAAAACAGAAATTGCTTTGCTGCAGTATAATTGAGATTCATGGCTTGGGAGGGCAATGAGAGTTTAAAGTGTTACTTCTTTCTACAGCAGGTGGAGGATCAGAGTTCACGTTGCCTCCAAAGCAGCTTTATTTAGCAGCATAGCTACTGCTCTGCATTAGTCAACAGTGGCTCACTTCGAATAATTTTATTGTCTCTGCCAGATAAAATTTCATCAGCACAGTTCAAAGAGTAATTACTGCATAATTATTGTGTTTTGCTCTATTCCATTACTATTCTACTGTCCCTTGTATCATTGAAGTTGTATTCATTTACATGAATAGCCATAAATAGCAATGATCTTGATGGCTTCTTTTAAGGTGAGTGTGAGAGAATAGGCTTAAAGGTGTGCGTGCAATGACATTAACATCACCACAAAGTGCTGCAGTTAAGAGATGAATAGGTTGGTATAAAATCATAGAATAATTTCTTGTTCAAGGAAGAATAAAGATAGCAGGCAATGGGTACTTTAGTACACTGACTAAAGAATAACAAATTTTCCTCGGGTATTAATCCTGCTTTATCACCTCTTAACTGCTTATTGCTGGGAGTCTAGTCTAAAGTCAGTGATAATACCACTGACATTTATTGCATAACCAGCTAGTGTAAACTCTTCACCCTCTCACATTGCTGTGAAACAGGTCTAGTGGATATAGAGCACCAAGGAAAAGATACATCCATACCGCAGATCATTTTATGACCTTCAGGGCATCGTTTGAAACCTGTCAAGTTATGTAGGTTTTTGTCAGAAGAAGGTTGAGATGTACAGTGTTTGTAACACTAGAGGGTGAGCAGCTCTTTGGGGATTAATCGGATGTTAGTTTTGTTTAGTTTGCAGTGCAAGGTTTTTTCAAAATGCTAATTAAACCCCTTTTATAACTGACAGTGAAAGACTGTACAGGAACCATTTACCATTTGTGTTTGTAGGCACGCCTATGTATATGCATGCATGCATGCACACATAATCAGGAATCTGAAAGGTGCCCTGTAGGCCATTTAGATGGTCAATGACATACAATGCATAGCCATAGGATGGTAATTCAGAATCATCAGGATTGGAAGGGACCTTAAGGATCATCCAAACCCCCTGCCATGGGCAGGGACACTTTCCACTAGGTCAGGTTTCCTAGAGCCACATCCAGCCTGGCATAAAAAACTTCCAGGTGTGGGGCTTCCACCACTTTCTTAGGCAGGCAACCTGTTCCATTGTCTCACCACCCTTAGGGTGATGAACTTCTTCCTAATGGCTAATCTAAATCCACCCTCCTCTATCTTGAATCCATTCTGCCTAGTCCTGTCACTACCTGACACACTAAAAAGTCCCTCACCAGCTTTCTTGTAGGCCCCCTTCAGATATTGGAAGGCAACAATAAGGTCTTCTTGGAACCTTCTCTTCTCCAAACTGAACAACCCCAACTCTGTCATCCTGTCCTCATAGGAGAGGTGCTCCAGCCCTTTTATCATCCTTGTGGCCCTTCTCTGGGCTTGTTCCAGCATGTCCGCATCTCTCTTGTAATAGAGATTCCAGAATTGAGCACAGTACTCAAAGTGGGGTCTCACAAAAGTGATGTAGAGGGGGAGAATCACCTCTCTCTCTTGATCTGCTGGCTACACTTCTCTTAATGCAGCCCAGGATATGGTTTGCTTTCTTGTCTGGAAGTGCAGATTGGTGACTTACATTGAGCTTCTTTGGTGACTTACATTGAGCTTCTCATCTACCAGCACCCCCAAGTCCTTTT
>VWZE01019137.1:17272-28597 GCA_013396675.1 Eubucco bourcierii | reverse complement strand
GGCTACTGGAATGGGCTGCCCAGGGAGGTGGTGGAGTCACCATCCCTGGAGGTGTTCAAGGTGCGTTTGGATGTGGCACTTGGTGCCATGGTCTAGTCTTGAGGTCTGTGGTAACGGGTTGGACTTGATGATCTTTGAAGTCTATTCCAACCTTGATGATACTGTGATGCTGTGATACTGTGAAATAGTCATCATCCAGCATCAATGAGAACAAGATGCCTGTTGCCACTGACCTGCGCAGGGGACAGTTTAGCTTTTGACATGCTTAGTCTGAGCAAAAGTAATGGATGTAGGTAGCATCATGTTGATCTACTTAGTAGATGGGGCAGCTTCCCTTCTCTTGGTGACCATGTTCTCTATGTGCTGTGGTGGGCTGTGACGTGCCAAGTATGAGGAGCTGGTAACTCTTTCTGGCATAAAAACAGTAGGTGTTGAATGCCGCAGAATAGAGAGGGCCTGCAGTCACTCACTGTTCCAGGGAGGCTGAGGGAGGAATTAATACTTGGTGTCCTCAAAAAGGATATGCTAAACTCCCTGAACCCTGTTTCCTGCCCTAGGGCTGCACTGAGAGCACATTTCCCCACGCAGCTCACCTTCACTGGTGCAAGCAGTACCTCCAGGAAGAATATTGATGTGATAAGGCCTTACATCTTCCTGGGAGTCTGCAAGACAGAGTCTGCAGGCTGTCTGCACAGGCCAGTAAACTAAACAGCCCACATAGCTCACTCGATTTCTCTTCTGTGAGGTCCACAGGGGTCCTGCAAGGAAGGGCTAAATCACTGAGTTGTGGAACCGTGGACCACTCCAAGATAGAAGCAACTTGCAAAAGACCATCTGGCCCGTGGCTTTTGTGGGAGAGGGAACCAAGAACACTTGAATTATATCTGGAAAACCTGTGCTGATGTAGTTTGGGATTCCACCACATGCCTGGGTAGTTTGTGGTAGTAAGTGACTATTACCACTGTAAATTTTTTTTTCTTATATAGAAATAAATGTGCTTCCAGAGCAACTGTTAACCACTGCCACCGGTTTGTTGTTGCTGTTTTTCTTTTTTTCTTTGTAAAGGAAAAGAAGAGAAAGGAAAGCAAAAAACAAAGTGGAGAAGAAAGGGAGAGGGAGAGGGAGAGGGAGAAGTGTGTGGGGGGAATGAACTGTGTACACCTGTGAATCAAACTTCTTATAAGGTTTTGTTTGAGTATGTTTATGTCTTGAAAATTATTTGCCATGGATATACAAAAAAAGTACACAATGGAAGTTTCCTTCAGTGGTTAAACAGCTTACCTGCATGCCATCTTAAATGCATTTGTATTCAATAAGCAGCATTATATGTGTTTTACATTATATGTATTACAATAAAATCATAGAATCATTTAGGTTTCAAAAGACCTAAAGGTCATCAAGTCCAACCATTTTACCTAGCTGTCGTGGTAGGCATAAGCAGGCCAAATTAGGCTTGTACATATCCTGGTTTGCCCAGGCACGTTTTTCTGCTCTCCCTCCTTTTGTTTTGGGGAGAGCAACTGCAGGAAAAAGGACAAAGAATCTGGAACAACTAAGTCTGGTGTCTGTGGCCTGCCCAGCAACTGCGGTAAACAAGGTGCACACAGTTGCCTTGTGCAAGGCTGTGTTCTGCCCAAAAAGGGGTAAAGTAAGCCTATGGCTTCACCCAATGTGGTCAGATCTTGGATAACTGCCATTTGATTGGCTATTCTGTGGCCTAAGGCCCATTAGTCTCAGACTGTATTGGATAAAAGGAGTTGAGCAGGGAGCACTGTGTGTGCTTTGCCATTACAAGGTGTGTCTGCTATTGCATCTGTGCCTGCTGCCTCATTGATCCTGAGCTGAGGCTCTGATACCTGTCACACGTTCGGCCTCATAGCCGGCGTGACACCGTGCCCAGACTGCACACTGCAAGACACCTGCCTGCACCTGAAAGCCTTCTGCCCAGACAGAAGCCCTGGAGGTAACACAGATCATCCAGACAGCCAGGAACAGGCCAGAGATTGTCTGTCTCCTTTCTCCAACACCCAGAAGCCTGGGGAAACTCTAAAGTCTCTAACAGCTACCGACAGCAACCCTGCCACGAGCTTTGGGTACTGTCAGATAATATATTTGTGAGTAAATACCAAAAGCCTCTAATAATCATTAATTGCCTTCTGCCATAAGCAGAAAGTTGCTCCTTGCATCCATCTAGTGAGCAAGCGGTGTATTGACTGCAAGCAGCACACTGACCACAAAGCCTTCTCTTCCAGTTTAGTCGAGTTCAATTAATATATGTATGTAATAGTTATTTCTAGATCCTATTATAACCTGTGTGTACTTTTCATAACGATGCAAGAACCTGTTACTATTATTATTTTGGTGATCGGGGTGCTGCCAGTTCTGAATATTTAATATTAATAAATTCTATTAATATTTTTAAAATATCATCTCGCAGTAATTAATTACACCTTCCACTACACTAACATTGCCAAGTTCACCACTAAACCATGTCACTAAGAGCCACATCTGCATGTCTGTTAAATGCCTCCATGGTTGGTGACTCAACCACTTCCCTGGGCAGCCTGTTTGAATGCTTTATATTGCTTTTGGTGAAGGATTTTGGTTTTTTTAATACTCAATCTAAATGACCTGTCGTGCAACTTGAGGCCATTTCCTCGGGTCCTAACATTTCTTATATGGGTGAAGAGACCAACACCTACCTCACTAAAGCCTCCTTTCAAGTAACTGTAGAGAACAATTAAGTCTCCTCTCAACCTCCTTTTCCCCAGGCTAAAGAATCCCAATTCCCTCAGATGCTTCTAGACCCCTCACCAGCTTCATTACCCTTCTCTGAACACACTCCAGCACCTCAGTATCTTGTAGTGAGGGGCCCAAAACTGAACAGAGTACCGAAGGTGTGACCTCCACGTTACAGAGTACAGGGGGTAAACATTTCCCTGGTCCTACTGGCTACACTTTCTGATATGGACCAGGATGCTGATTGCTTTTTTTGGCCACTGAGGCACACTACTGACTAATATTCAATTGGCTGTCCTCCAGCACCCCAGACCCTTTTCTTCTGAGCAGTTTTCCAGCCATTCTGCCCCACGTCTGTAGTATTGAGTAGGATTGTTGTGATTCAAGTGCAGGACCTGGCCTTTTTCGGTGTTGATCCTCACACAGATGGCTTCAGTCTATGTTTCCAGCTTGTCCATATCCCTCTGTAGGGCCATACGTAGTTCTTTAAACAAAGAGTTTTCTCTTATATATAAACCTTTTCAAAGTTGCTTGATTAATTTCGGTTTGGACAGATATACTTTGCATTTCGACTAGCTTTGCTATTCTGATTTTGCTTCTATCAGTAGCTTGCCTTTTTAAGGAGTAGGACAGTGAAAAGTTATCCCCATGCAGGCAGTGATTGCTAGGGCTATGCTGAAGGCACTGCTTAAAACCACAGGACCTAAGTGATTCATAGGCATGTGCTGACTCTCTGCTGAGTTCTGATTTTCATTCAAGCAAGAAGAAACTTTTCCTTTAGTAGCTACAGTATAGGAACACAGGAAAAGTGTCAGAGTGAAGTCGGTTTCTTAGTTGGTGCTTTTAAGACAGATTAGTTCAATACAAATTTCTTTTTCCCTTGAAAAAGAATAGGAAATTCTCCATCCATCTTTCATGGAGCAATGATTTATTTTTTTCTAGCTCTCTGTCAGTTACAGAAGCTTTGATGCAGGTAGATTAATCAAAGAGATTTTATCATCAATCACAGCATAAGAGGTTTTCCCTGTATCCCCAAACAAAAGACATTGTGTTACTGTAATACAAGGACGAAACTGCAACTTCACAAGAGCAACAAAATACAGCTTCAGTGTATACAGCAAAATACAGTGCGTGTTTATTATCATATCATTGTAATTGGATTAACTTTGCTTGTTTTTTGGTGCTAGACTACATTTGGGTATCAAAGATCACCACAGAACTTTAATTAAATTACTCTGAAATCCACACTATACTTTTATGAGACTGAGAAAGTTGGGGTTGTTCAACCTGGAGAATAAAAGGCTGCAAGGGACCTTATTGCAACCTCTCAGTTCTTAAAGGGACCTATAAAAGGGAACAATCTTTTTAGAGTGACCTATTAAAAAATGGGGACAATCTTTTTAGCAGGGCTTCTTGTGACAAGACAAAGGGTGATGGTTTTAGACGAAAACGGGGTGATTCAGACTAGGTACAAGAAAGATTTTTTTTTTTTTTTATTTTTTTTTTATAGTGAGGGTGATGAAATGTTGGAACAGGTTGCGCAAAACCCCATCCCTGGAAACATTTAAGGTCATGTTAGGGTTCTGAGCAACCTGATACTTGTTAAAGATGTCCCTGCTTACTGCAGGGGGACTAGGCTAGATGACCTTTAAGGGTTCCTTCCAACCTAAACTATGTTATAATCCTGTGATTCTGCTGAATACCTGATCATAATGAACAAACTTTTGTACAATGGAAGATAATTGGAAAGAGATTTGTATTTCCTCAATGAACTATGATTTCTGCCGATGGGTAACACATGTCTCTTATCCTCCCAACCTTGGCCCCAAAAAACAGTCATGCAAAAATGCTTAAATTAAAAAAAAAAAAAAAAAAAAAAAAAAAAAAGAGTCGTTATTGAAACAGTGTCCTAGCCCAGGTCAGTAGCTGGATTTGGATATGTTGACAAAGCAACAGCAAATCTGAGCTGCAAGAGTGATCTATTCCACAAGACATGTTACACAAGGCACTAAATCCCTAACTGGGAGTTAGGGGTAGAAGAATTGTTCTTAGAAAAACAAATAGTTGACAACTTGACTTCATGTTTAGTACTGGGAAGTGTTTAAAATACAGTTGGAGATTAATAGGCTGGTATCTGTATTCCCCATTTGATTAATAAATATATAAATAAACAAACAAATAAACTAATAGATAAATTGGTAACAGAAGGGAAAAACCACATAAATAAAGTATACACTCTGCTCTCTGCTTAGGTTGCATAGTTCTTTGTCATTCTACTCAACTGTAAGACAGGGGGTTTTTTTTAGTTATCAAGTTGTGAACTATTTGACATAGATACTGTCTTGTTTATGTGTTTGTTTTCTTGTGTCTATGTAGACTTTGGGACAACAGAGTCATAACCAAAACTTGGGGCTGCCAGTGCCACTGCAACATACAAGATCATTTTGGTTCTGTGGCACAGTGTTGTTTCCTGATAATTGCAGTGTATCACCTCATCAGTGTTCTAAATACTGTCTGCCTGTTTGCACTAGTCTACCACAGGATTTTCAATCTGAAGAGTTAATATTTGAAATATGATTCCAGCTTGCAGACTCCCTTGCTGTCCTTTAGAGCCAAAAAGGCCTTTCCATGTTGTTACCTTGAGAACAAATTATTTGCAAATCATATTGAAGGAATCACCTGTGTAGATGGTATCTCCTTTTTTTTTTTTTTTTTTTTTTTTTTTTTTTTAATAGTAAGTTAAATTATTGCTTCTGGTCGCGGAGTGCCTCTACTTCCATTGCATACCATTGATACATCTTAGCCTATCTGTAAAAGCTGAATAACAAGAAGATGCACCTAATTATATGTGGTTTGGACACTTCTGAGTTACATTGGTCTGCAGTGTTTCAGGCAATTCTGTTTCCAGATAAAATATTGTCTTTACATTGCCTGCCACCAATTGCAGGAAGCTTTGTGATGCTTTTTTTCTAGCTGGCCTTCCTGCAATTTTTTATTCTAATTATGTTGTTGAAAGGACCGTGGGTGTAGTTACTCCTGTACACAAATGAATTTACATACTCTGGAAAGAATTCCTGCTCCTGAATTTGATTGTCAGCCCTCAGTGTAGCACCACAGTCTAAAGGTACCACACGTCATGTGGTTAAAATGACCAAACTTTAGTATTTTGTATGTGGTTTTATGAGTTTTGTTCTTTGTTGATAAACATTGTGGACTGTGTTTATGACCTGTCAGGTTGCTTTTTCTGCTATATTATTCCACACCTCAGGATTTTTTCAGACAGCCTTGAGTGTCAGCTAGGCATCTTTGTCTTATCACCTATTTCTTGGATATGATAGTTTCCAGTATGCCTTGTTTAGTACCTCCTCACTTGTCCAATACAACCCCAGGGACAAGAGAGGTCATTGCAATGTCTTCAACATCCCTGCTTTTCACAATCTGCTACCTCAAGATTTGTGGAGATGGAATTCCCACAAGAAGGAAATACATCTGCTTGAACGTTTACCTGTCAGCTTTTGGAAATCTATCTAAAAGAATGTGGTCTTGTTTCTAGCAGGCACACTTGAGGGTGAAGTTTTCAGTAGTTTCCATGGTTTCATCTTAAAAGGGCTAGTGTACAGAGTATATATTTAGGAATTCTTTTGTTGTAGCTTTGTTTTGGCTTCAGATTTTCACACAGTTTGAAGATGTGTTAGCTGGCAGGTGAGAGGTGACTAGTTCCTCCCTGGTCTACACACTGTGCTAGCCAAGGGAATAACAGGAAGTGCTTCTAGAAGAATAATGGAAATTAATTAGCATTTCTCAGTGATGCAGTAGATTCTTTGTTTTCAATGTAAATGGCCATCAGCCACAAAATATGTTACAAGACATTGCATACTGATAAGCAAAGGAAAAGCATGGAGATTTGGCAGTCCCAAGCTGATCCTCAAGATATATGACAGTGCTGATAAATTTTGTTAATGATCACATCAAAGAGTACACTATGACTAAAAGGAAGTTTGGAAAGTCTCATTTTGCCTTCTAGTCACCTAGCATCAGTTTACATAACTGCCGTAACTGATGGCAATATATTAGGTAACTGAAAACATAGATTATGGAAGAGAGATTTATAAACTACATTTTCTACTAATTCTTAAAGATAACCCTCAGAAATTAATTAATTGTTAACATGTAATTAGAATTCTGGCATTTATATTTAATAGAATCTACTTCAGAGGAATGTTGAGGGAATTAATTAAGTTTGTGCATCATCAAATGCTATATAAACATAAGCTGTTATTAGCTGGTTTATTAGTTTACTGTTTACATATACCTGATGGTATGGTTTTTGTCATTGTTGGTTTGGGGTTTTGTTTGGTTGGTTTGATTGTTTTTTTTATTTTTTTTTCCCTTTGGTTTGGTTTAGTTCAGTTTGATTGTTAGAGTTTGGTTGTTCTGGTGGGATGTTTTTTGTTTTCTTTGTTTGTTTGGTTTTTGGTGTGGGGGTGTTGTTATTCCTAGCAACAGTTTCAATTTATCTGTGAAACTGGGATTTTGAGTCTTCAGCTCATTACTATTTAGAAATAAGAAAGAATTTTTTTTAAGTGCAGAAAATTTGCAATGTGAGAAAGAATAAATTTATCCCCAGCACAGACATGAGGAAATAAAATTGTAGGTTCTCTTTCAGTATTTCAGCCAAATCTTTAAACAAACTTCTGGGCATCCATCCAATATGTGAAATTCAAGTGTTGTATTCAAACAATATTGTGTAGGGGTAGCAGAAACCAGAGATACCAAATTGCCTTTAGCATGAAAAGTGTTATATTCAGTACTCCCTCAGCACTGCTTTACTGGTGTAGTGCAAGTGGAGGAAGTTACAGATTAAAACCAGGAACACTTAATACAGAAGCGTCGTCACCCCTTTCTCCCACTGCTTAATGTAATTGTTGAAAGGTCCTACACAAAACTACTCCATTAAGAGAAGGGAATCAGGGACCACCTGATGGTTTTCACTGTCATGTTCCTTGAGATTCCAGCTCACAGTTAAACTCTGTATAACACATTTTATTTCTTCAGTTAAAAAAAAGCATAAACAAGTAAACACGAGAGGCAGCAGAATTTTTTCCCTCCATTTTAGGTGTTTAAACTGCTTCTGTGGCTTGACACATTCTGTTTTTTTCTGCTGCCTGATACAAGGCAGTCAATGTGAAGCTCTAAGGTACTTGGCAATCAAATACTGTCTTTCATCCAAGTATCTCAAAGAGGTTTGCTAATTAATAAGACTCCACAAATATCTGTAAAGTTCTGTGTTAATAGTCGATTATCAGGCAATACAGCTAAGATACATGGAGGTTACATGACTTGTTCAGCAACATGAATATTCTGGTGAAACTGGAGTATATTTTTTTTTCTCCCTATCATTTTCAGGTTAACTACTTCCTCATCAACATACAAACATAAATAAAAAATAAAAAAATTAAAACCAACCTAAACAAACCACTTCAAATGACAAAAAAAACTGTGGTGCTATATGAAAAGATGTAGGCTGCCACTATCCGTGTATTTTAAGAGCTGGGTATTTTTCTCTTGTTTTCTGTTTTTCTTATTAACCATCTCTGAGCAATGAATCATAATATTTTATGCTAAATGATGAAAAATAGTTCTCCTGCTGTTGTAGGCTTTACTTCTAACTTTGTAGTGTCATTATATCTCAGTAAGTCAATATGGAACATCAGCTTGAAGTCACTGTGTCCATTGTGCTTAGTGTTTCATCATTACTGAAGTGAGTAACAGTTATTTGCATCATCTGTAAAATATATTTTCATGTATGCTTTCTATATCAATTTGTTTCCCACATCATCTGGAGAGATTTTTACAGGTGTTTTAAGAAATTTCATCTTCATCTCAAAATAGTTAAGCAGAGTTGTCTTATTACTAAACCTTATACAACTGATAAAAATAAACTGGATTCATACTCTACACATTTAATCAAATGTAATGAAGATGATAAAGACATATTTGGCCAATAAAGTCTTGAGCATATGTTTCCTTTCCCTGACAATCTGGGATCTTTTTTGGGGACTTTAAGGCTCTTTTACTGGATTGGGTGGTAAGATTAGGTGGTAAAATTGGACAGAAAAAGTAGACAAAGTTATTCTTTCTTTTTCATTAGACATAAAAAAAAAAAAAAGGAAGAAATTAAACTCATTGAAAAGTTTGGTTCTGGGAATGTTGAGGGTAGAATTATTTCCTGAAATGTCCACATTTTATATTCTGGGAAAGCTGATATGTTTCAAATGCACAGGAAGATAAAAGTTTCTTACTTAACGTATCAGCCATGGAAGAGTGAATGCAGTTCTGGCCAGATTAAAGCACTGATTCATAGTGCTGAAACCACCCACTGTTTTGTTGCTATGTTTAAAAATTTTTGAATCATAAAAATGATATGCTGATTATAAATGCAGAGTTCTGTGAATTACAGGGACTGAACTGCAAGGAAGAAGAAAAAAGGAAATTAGATATCTTCATCATGCACATTTTTCACAGAAACTGAAGAGCACTATGAAGACCATATAGTTCACATTTGCACTTTTCTTATGCTGATTTGATGCCAGTTTACTTTAATGCAGCTGCTACCTTCCCATAAAACAGAAATTCAGTGCTTCCTTGCCTTTCTCTGTTCTCCATCTACTGAGATTCTAAATATGAAAGTTAACACAAAGACATGAATGTCGTTTTGTCATCTTCCTTATGTATAAGTAGGCTTGTTTCTAATGAGGCTCAGTTCTCACCCCTGACACTAACCTGTGAATGGATGATAAAGCTCTGCTGTAAGGACATGCAGAGTTATGTTAAGCAGCCAGTCAGCAGTGGAGTGGGTTTTTTACACAGCACAAGGCCTTACCTGTTTTAAAAGATCTCAGCTAGCCGTAGACTCTGAACTTACTCATAATCAGAAAGGTGAGTTTCTGCAAGCACCACACCCCCCCTCCCCAATTCTAGGCCCCAACTCCATCAACATGCTTTCTAAACTGCTCTGAATTGGGCTTCTTCCTTTGTTTTTCAATATTTCTGTTCCTTACTATGTCCAAGTTAATTCACAGTCTTCATTCCTTCACTAATTTCAGGATGGGAGGATGTTGTGTGTATTTCAGGTATTGCCTTTCTGCTTCAACTGCTTTTTTTAGTTTGTTTTTGCATTAATTTCCAGGGATTGTCACAGAATTATTGAGGCTGGAAGAGACCTCTGAGATCAAGTCCAGCCTATGACCTAACACCATCACATTGACTAGATCACAGCACTAAGTGCCACATACAATCTTTCCTTAAACACCTCCAGGCACAGTGATCCTGTCACCAACCTGGGCAGTCCATTCCAGCATCTAATTACCCTTGCCATGAGGAAGTGCTTCCTTAAGTCCAACCTAAACCTCCCCTGGTGCAGCTTCAGGCCATGCCCTCTCATCTTGTCACAGGTTGCCAGGGAGAAGAGCCTGACCCTCACTTTACTACAGCTTCCCTTCAGGTAGTTGTAGAGTGTGGCATGGTCCCCCTACTGAGTTCTCCTCTTCTCCAGGCTGAACAACCCCAGCTCCCTCAGCCTCTCCTCATCAGACTTTCCCTCCAGCCCCCTCACCACTCTCATTGCTCTCCTCTGGACCCACTCCAGCACCTCAGTATCTTTCTTGGAGTGAGGGGCACAGAGCTGCACAAAGTACTCAAGGTGAGGTTTCACCAGTGCTGAGTACAGGGATAGAATTAGATCCATAGTCCTGCTGGTCACGCTATTCCTCATACAGTTCAAGATACCATTGGCTTTCTAAGCCACCTGGGCACACTGCTGGCTCATTTTCAGCTGTCAGCCAGCACTGCCAGGTCCCTGTCTTCCAGGCTACTCTCCAGCCACTTTCCTTTTCATTTGCTTTGGATTTGTTTCTTGAACCTTTCCAATCCACATCTGTTATCTTGCAGTAGAAATCTGTATGAATTTATTAATTTATGAGCAGTGAGTATGTGAAATGCAATGTAGAATAAGAAATGCAGCAAAAATTATCGTGTTCTTGTTTACAAGTTATAGGGTGATTGCTGTGAGATTGTGATTCAATGAGACTGCAGGTGGTGTTTAAAAGGTTATGCAAGCTTTAATGAACACCCTTACCCTGGACAGTGCACTGCAGGACTGCACTAGACTCATGCTAAGATCATGACACTGAGGTTAGGTTTGCAACAGCCTCCAAGATGCTGAGTATTTGTTGCATATCTGTGTCTTCTTCCAAGGATGCTTTTTCCCCAGACGTGTTGGTGGAGGTGACCAGAGAACTTTGCAGAATCCCTCAGAAATCAAGCCTTCTGTTTTACCTTTGTGAGTCTGATACAACCTACATGATCTCCTCAAAGACTGCAGCAGCTGGTGACCTATATGCATATGCCTGATACCTTTAATCCCATCCAGTTTTTAATCTCAGTAGCGTCATTTGTAGTAGTTACAGAATCATAGAATCATAGAATGGTAAGGTTGGAAGGGACCTCAAGGATCATCTAGTTCCAATCCCCTGCCATAGGCAGGGACACCTCCCACTAGTACAGGTTACTCAAGGCCTCATCCAA
>VWZE01019137.1:614-14940 GCA_013396675.1 Eubucco bourcierii | reverse complement strand
GTATTTTAAGGTAGAAGTCACAAAATTGGCCATACCTTAGGCTTGCAGAAATGAGTTTTGTTAAAGCATGTCCGGCTTCCATGTCTGTATTTTGTTTAATGTTCTTGCTTGTGGATATGCAGTCCTCCTTGGTGTATTAGAATTGGTTTGGATGAGTGGGTATCTTGAGAAGAATGATGATTAAAGAGTGTCTAGGGAAAGAATGTGCATTAGCTTGAGCTCTAGTTGAAACCAGGGAAAGTATTAATAATTAATCAGTTAGCGAATTCCACTTGGTTTGTTGGTCCTTACTGAAGCAAAACTGAAACAGGGGTTACATCTAATTGTGATGGCCCTTTTTAATGACACAGTAATGTCATCTGTTGCTCAGATGGCCTACTTTATGCCATGACTAATTAGCAAGGTAATCAATGCTAATACTGACTTTATCATTTACAGTAACTCACTGCTGATTTTACCGCTAATTAGTGCCAGCCTTATTAGAGAGAATGCTGATAATTGGCAGTTAATAAATCTCAGAATTTTCAATAGTTCTATCAGCACAGTCACCTAGCAGATGTTAATCATGTAAGGGCAATAGAGTCAAAAAAAGTTAAACTGTAACTGCTTGATAGGCTCGGAGGAGTTGAAAATGATCAGTCCATTGTAGGGCAACAGTAAAATACAGGAAGTAATTAACATTTAACTAAAATTAATTAAGTTCTGATTTGAATTAAATGTACTTCATCCAAATAATTGGATTTATGGCAAGTGTGGATGGAGAATTAGAATTAATATTTTGAGGTCTCAAATACATTGTTTAGGTGAAATGAAATAACTTTGTTTCTATCAGAATATACTGGTAATGTGTGTTTATGGACAGATAAATAAAATCTAGAGTCACACAACTTAGATCCCAAACCATTTAACATCACCTAGACTATCCTTTAGCTCTGGTATGTTGTGGGTGTTGCTGTGTGATACAGAAGCTTCACCGACGTTTTGGGCTTTCTGGGTTGCTAAGAGGCCACAATATTTATGTGACAAGCTCCTGCAGACAATTTATCAGTGATTAATCCAAACTGAAGGATTCCAGAGGGACTGAAGTCAGTGGAGTGGGCAGCATTAGGAGAGGTGGAGGAAGTTATGGAGAGCTGAACACTGGAATGAGTGCTGGGACACTTAATCTATGTGTTGCTGTGTTCCTTATCCACTGATTCCTCACTGCTTGTGCATGGTATGGCACAGACCCAGGGCTACAGCTGTTAAATTTATGCCCAGGGCATTGACTGACTGTTTCCAGGATGGAAGGGAACTCTTAGTAATTCTTCCATTAGCTTGATGTTCCCCTCCCATAATACCCTCCCATAATTCTGATCCTAGTCCCTGTACTACAAGGTGGTGAAGAGGTTCTAATGTGGATTACGTCATGGGTCTACATAGAGGATCAGAGATGGCATGAGAACAGTTCAGGGCCCTGGTTTTTTATTGGTTGCTTTCACAACCAAGATTTCACAGTCATATTTTCAAACATAGTGTGGGAAATGCTGTAACTGTGCTGCCCCAATATTTGCTGAAGAAATCAGAATGACAGAAAACGCTTCTGTTGACTCTCACCAACATATGCCTTGAACTCTCAATTATGCTTGAATGGTCATGGCAGTTAGGAGAGCTGCCTGAGGGCTGGAAGAAAGCAGATGTCACTCCTGTCTTGAAAAAGGCAAGAAGGGTACAGTGACCTACAGGTTAGTCTGCTTCACCTTAATTCCTGGGAAAGTAATGGAGTTATTTACTGGAATGCTGGAAGCAATTTCTGGGCACATGATGGACAACAAGGTACTTTTGAGCAATCTGTAGATTGACAAAGGGCAAGTCTAGCTTAACCAAATTTACAGTATTCTACAGTGAAATGACTGGTCTTGTAGATCAGGGAAGAGCAGTAGGTGTTGTCTAGCTGGACTTCAAGATGGCCTTCAACACTATCTCGCAAAAGGTCTTTGTAGAGAACCTGTTGAAATATGGGACAGGTGAGCTGACAATGAAGTGAATTGAAAGTTGACTAAATAGACAAACTCAAGAGATTCACGATCAGTGATATAAAGTCTAGTTGGAGAACCACAGAATCATTGAGGTTGGAAAAGACCTCTGAGATCATCAAGTCCAACCTATGACCACCACATCAGCTAAACTGTGGCACTAAGTGCCGCATTCAATCTTTCCTTAATCACCTCCAGGGATGGTGACTCCACCATCTCCCCGGGCAGTCTATTCCAGTGTCTAATTACCCCTTCCATGAGGAAGTGTTTCCTTACATTCAACCTAATCTTCCCCTGGTGCAGCTTCAGATCATGCTCTCTTGTTATGTCACAAGTTGCCTGGGCGAAGAGCCCAACCCCCACCTTACTACAACTTCCCTTTGGATAGTTGTAGAGAGTGATAAGGTCCCCTCTAAGTCTGCTCTTCTCCACGCTGAACAACCCTAGCTCCCCCAGCCTCTCCTCATCAGACTTTCCCTCCAGCCCCCTCACCAGTCTCATTGCTCTCCTCTGGACCCAGCCCAGCACCTCAGTATCTTTCTTGAAGTGAGGGGCCCAGAGCTGCACAAAGTACACAAGGTGAGGTCTCACCTATGCATCTAAATATCTAAGTGACTAAGGTGATGAGGATGGGGCTGGATGAGAGGCTATGGATACAATCCAGAACACATAGGTTGTTTCACGTGAACTTAAGGAAAAACTTTCTTTCCTGTTAGGAAGTCAGAACACTGAAGTAGGCTGCTCAGAGAGGTGGTAGAGTCTTCTTCTCTGGAGACTTTCAAAACCTACCTATACAGATTACTCTGCAACCTGATCTAGGTGTACGTGTGTTAGCAGTGGGGATTAGACTAGATGATATCCAGAGTTTCCTTCTAACCCCTTCCATACTGTGGCTGATTCTGTGAAATTAACAGGTATATCCATCAGCTGCAGATATTTTCCTGGCATAGTCATTATATTTTACAACACAAAGTAATGTAAAGAACCCAAAAACCTATCTTGTTTAAAGGTATCACAGTTCCTATTGATCCCTGAAGCAAATCTATCATATTAATTTTGCCTACAGACACATATTACCTGCTGCTATTTATCAACAGTTCTTCACTAGAGTGGGACTCTCAAGAGCAGAAGCTTTTGAGTAACTGTTTTTTAGAGAAGTTGCTACTAGTAGAAAACTTTGTGTCATAAAGAGATTTCACCTTTTCTCTTGTTCCCATTCACAGACAATTTGTGAGGGACTAAAATTGCATTCCACAGCAGGCACTACATTTTAGTCAAGAACTTTGACATCAACTCCATTGCATTTAAATTTCTTAACCGTGTGTGTGGAATCTTGCTTCCATGGAAGACAGATGAAAGTGAATGGGTAGTTTGAAAGTAAATATCCTATAGTGGTCGAAAACATTTGTCCAGTCTTCTAATTCTATCAGGATGATTTGTGTCTCATCTTGTTTAGAGAGATGAAGGGGAAAGTGACTCTCTCTGGCAGATCTGCAGCTTTCTAATGCTGTCTGTGCTCAGGCAAACCATATTTGATTTGTATCTACCCCAAAGCCTCGAAGAGGTAAATCCATAACTGGTATAAATTGCACTCCCTTTCTCACTGGAACTAGACTGGTTTTACAGCTGAGTCCCTGGCCTACAACCTTTGAATCCTTTTGCATTTACCATAAGAGGAGCTAGAAGAGGTCCCTCAATAAGTCATTAATTTCTGTGATCCTGCTTTGGTAGAGGGTTTGGACTCACAGATTCCCAGTGGTCCCTTCCAACCCCTGCCATTCTATGATTGTATGGTTCTGATTCTGTGATTCTATTAGTTGATGCCATGATTCTATTCAGCACTATATTGAGAACATTAAGTGCATGACCACCAAACACAGAACAGTTTCAACTAAATTCCTGTGCTCTCCTGAAGACACCCAGGCAGACTTAGTTGTTCATAATTCTGATTTAAATAAATTTTCCAGTTCCTACCAACACTGGACATTATCTGCATTATATTCTGAGATGAGCTTAAATTTTAACATATAATTTATGCAAATAGAATGTGTACTTTTACCATTGTCCTCTTCAGCAAACCTGGGTAGCTTATATAGGGCTTCCCAAACAAATTTAGTCATTCTGAATTCACATCACACTTCTTTCTTTTCCCCCTCCAACATTTCTAGATAGTATTCTGTGAAGGTATTTTGGAGACAGCTTTAACTGTAGAAGCAAATTATCCCAGTGGTAGTTAGCTGGCCAGGGTCTATCATCCTTTTTTCTGGAGGCTGGTTAGGTGAGGATATTGTCAGTTTGCCAACAGCCAGCAGCAAAGTGGCTTCCCTGTTACTTTGAATTAGTTGTCAGAATGACTGATGAGTGTAGCTCCTTAAAATGGTGGGATTCAGAGTATATAAAGAAATTCAGAGTCTCATTTTATAAACAAGGCATACTAGGACATCAGTGAAAAAGAAATGCAGGATAAGTTTTGGGTTTGTTTTTTGGTTTTGGTACTTCTGGGTTTTTTTTTTTTTTTTGGTTGTTGGTTTGTTTTGGGTTCTTTGGTTTGTTTTTTTTGGTACTAATTATCTCTTACATAACATAAATTTGCCATATAAGAGCAGAAAGGAAGTAAAATTAGTGACTTAGTGACTTTTCCTGTAACACAGAGGTGGGTCATACCATTTGTGATGACCTGTCTGAATTCAGGGTTTCAGTGGCTTACAAGCAATTTAGTGTATCTTTGCCTGAAAGATGAGAAGTTTTCAAGTGCAGACTGAACTTCACAAGGCAGTTCTAGCAATAACTGACATCCTAATCCATGCGTTGTTTAGAGTGAATTAAAGAACCTTGATATACCAGGTTCTTGCCTGAGGAAAAGTTGAGTTTGATAATGTTTTTGTCAAAGCAAGAGGGAAGAATATTATAATTTACATTCAGGGACGTCTTTGTGTGTAATGACAGGTACTTACAGACATACTACTGATAGGTATCTTTACATGTATTTTCCTGTAATTGTACACAGCATTTGATCAGTGTAGTATCTAAAGAAAAAGAAATTAATGTTCAAAACCAGGAAATACGTATGATAAAAACGATTTGTTGGATGCTGCACCACAATAGGAAATCCTACGTGTTCAAATATTAATGAGTCAGCTGCTAGAGGTGTAACACAGTAATTGACACCTCACTTGTGTCAATTATAAATGGTCTTGGAAATCATACTGAGTAGTTATCACTAGATTTCACAGAGGTGAATGAAGTCACTGTAGTCAATCAAAGCACTCTGACCAATTAATTTAGGTCTGCTAACTTCTAGGTTATTCAAAAGCTTGAAATTCAAGAACTAAACTGAAGTAGACATCTCTGTGTGTGATCTACAAGGTCCTGCAACGACAGGACAAGGCGCAATGGGTTTAAACTGGTAGAGGGGAGATTTAGACTAGATGTTAGGAGGAAGTTCTTTACAGTGAGGGTGGTGAGGCACTGGAACAGGTTGCCCAGGGAGGTCGTGGTTACTCCCTCCCTGGAGGTGTTCAAGGCCAGGTTGGATGAGGCCTTGAGTAACCTGTCCTAGTGGGAGGTGTCCTTGCCTATGGCAGGGGATTGGAACTAGATGACCCTTGAGGTCCCTTCCAACCTTACCATTCTATGATTCTATGATTCTATGATCTGTGCTGGAAAGAGGGCAGAAAATGCATTGGAGAGGTGAACGGAAAACAACAATTAAAATCAAAGTGGAGCACAAAAAAAGTGGAAAAAAAAATTCTTCGACCAGGAAACACACCTCCCTGATATTATTCAGAACATTTTATTTACTCACGGGTCCTCTTTCCGCATGTACTCTGTCTGGCAGTTTATGATTTACTTTGTTTTTGACCGTTTTACTCTTTACAACCTATTTCAGATGTCATTCAAATAAATACAAGTTTGCATAAAAAAATAGAGGCAATTGCAAACAGTTTTTCGGCTTTTTTTTTCTTCTCTTAAGAGTCACTTCAGAAATCTAGAGACTAGAGTACCACTTTGGCAGTAGCTCAATGATGACATTTGACACTGGGGAGTGGTTTTTAGTATCAGAAATGTTCAGGGTGGTTTTTTTTTTGCTTCAAAGACTTCTGTGCTGAAGTCGTTTCATACTTAAATTCTTGGAGTCATGTGCAAATGACATGATGGTGGTGCTCTGTAAAACTTGTGCTGGACAGGCAGAAAATGCCCTAAGTGTTATTTTCTTGGGAACAGAGAATGGAGCTCTTTTTTTTGGTGAGAATTTCTGATTTGTGAGAATTTCCAATTTGTACTCAAGAATATTCACACCATTCTGTAGATATTTTGAGGATGATACACAAATAAGACCCTTGAATTGTATCTTTTGTATGTATACAACCTAAGAACATTTACTGTTTCCTGTAATGACAAAATAAAGAAAAATGTAAGGCTTAGTATATTCTGAATATGTATTATGGGGAATTCATTATGACCATAAAGCCCCCACACTTTAATAAGACAAGGCCTTGCTTCTGATTTCTCTGGTATGGTGGAGTCTCTGGAATAGGAATAGACAACTTCCAACTTTGCTCAAGTCATGTGGTACTTGCCATGGCTCACTGAGTTTTCCTGGACAATGTACGATTTATTGACTGTTTGGAGGTTCCTGGGGTCTTGAAACTTGTTTGACATGAATCTCAAAGCAGCAGCCCTCCCATAACAATATTGCTGTGCAGCTGCAATTTTGCAGAGTGCTACTGCTCTTATGATGTGTTATGGAAAATGTGATGGTGTCCCAAAAATCACCAAGGGAACTCATAAAAAGTTATTTAATCTTTTGTTAATGTAAAGGCTCCAATATTATCTATTTTATTCATTATGTGAGGAAAGAGTTGAAGTCAATTACACAGTGAACTGTGAGATCTGTATGTGAGCTTCAGTTCTGCTGTAATTTATGAATATTGAAAGACCAAGATTTAAGACTTAAAATCTACACTTAAAAGCTGACAACCTGCAACGTAATTTTTGTTAGTGACAGGTATTGCTGTTCAAATAAAATGAAAAATGAAGCATTGAAGCTGTGGTCAATCCTACTGCAAAAATCTATTTAGGAAAAAAATCTGTGTCTATGTCAATCTTTTCCATTGGCAAATCTCTGATGAGTCTGTTAGAATTTTTTTGCATAAGTAGTTTGTGGGTTTTTTTTTTTTAGACATCTTAAAGCAACTCGCTTCAACAAGTATTGTCTTTTGTACATTGCAATGGAATATTATAATTAGTACAAGTTGTGTTAGCAAGCATGAACTGTTTAAATCTCTCAAAGTCATTTGCACTGTGCTACGCTATAGAAGCTGAAGATCAGATTTAGAATGTCTAAAAAATAAAAAGTGGTTCCTTGGTCACGAGCTTTCAAAAGTGCAGAGAGACCACAGTGAGTAGTCTTTTGTAAGAGAAATTAATATCAGGAAGTGTTTGAGTGACAGGGAATTTCAATACTCGGCTCATGACTACCAGGAATTGCTAGCTGCTACAACGCATTGCCACGTCAAATCCACTTATTTTTCTATCATTGTGTACTCTATGTAGTCTTGTAGCTCAGAGGGCAAAGTTTCCTGCTGATTGAAGTACAGTAGCAGATTTACTTACAGTAAAATTAGTGAAATCAACAGAAGTTTTTTTTTTGGTTGGTTGCTTGCTTGCTTTTTCAGGGAGCACAGGGAGCTTGTTTTGGGTGTAATGCTTGCATAAGCAAGTAAGTGTTTGAATTGCACAGATCGGTTACCTGATTGGATGATTAAAACCTTTTATGCAAAATTAAAATTCTTACATATTTCCATCCTGGCTGTGAATGGCAACCTATTTGCACCAGCAGTCAAAGAGTGAGGCACAGGCATACAGAAGGGCAGTACTGTATGTCTCAGTAGCCTTTAATGACCTCTACTTTAAATGTATTAATTAAATGCAACCATTTTTATGTGTTCCAGTTGTAATTACAATTTCAGATTAAGTACTGTTAACACTACTAAGACAAATCAGAATGTTTCCTAAACTCCTTTTCTCAGAAGATCTCAAGTTCACATGATGTCTCTTTCATATACATCCATCTCAGTACACTGAGACGATAATTATTTCAAACTGCAAAGACTTAAGGAGGAGATCAGTCGTGTCTGCTATGAACAGAAAGTGCACCTATATCTTTGTGATAAGGTTATTGCTAAAAAAAAAAAAATTAAAAAAAAAAATTAAAATCCTAACCCTGACTTGGCCCAGTTCTTCTATTTTTGGTATTCTATGTCAGTATCTACATAAGAAATTCAATTTATATTGCTAGGTGACACTCTGCTTGACTACAAAGGCTGTACCAGTGAGGCTGAAGCTATAGTATGTGGGATCTGGAGCTACTTCAAGGCATAAATTTTCCTGCTCAGATAGCTGGAAGAAGTTCCAAAACCAGCATTAAATGACCAGTGAAAAACTGAGCCAGGAGATAATGCTGAATTATGCAAATGATGAAAGCTAATGGGAGTATATGTGCATGCTGTACACGTGTGCTTTTATATAAGTACATATATGATACAGTAACAAGGTAGAACTGCAGAACAAAGTCCTCCAAGAGAGTTACTCAGATATCAACTTTGTTTGAAATCCAAGGTCTATATAACTGGCAGGATTTGAAATCTCGTTTCTTCCTTGCTTTCAGTGTGCCAAAGTAAATCTAACTGTTTTATCCTATGTCTAATGGTGTGCTCTGTAATGCATCCTCTTCTCCATCCTTTTCCCCCCAGTCACTTTAGTGGGAGGTCTAACAGATCCTTCCCCCTTTATCTTATTGGATTTCCTTCCAGGAGAGACCGATGAAGACCAGGGATAACCAATGTGCAGGACCCATTCCAGTGTGTGGTCTTTATGTCTGGGCTCAGAAATAGGGATTGCAAAGTACCTTCAGCTTCCACAGTTTAGATGAAGCCTTTGCTTATCAAAGGGTGCTGCACACACAGCAGCATTTGCATGCAGGCAGATGTGTTTCACGAAACACGGTAATAGTTACACCCATCTGCCTTGGAACCATTGTCCTCAGCAACTACTGTAATAAACTGGAAATTAATTTATACAAAGCATTTGACCTTGTAGGTTGACAGTTAATAGGAGACAGATTTCGTCACCTCCAGTGTGCCTTGTTAGAGGGTGTGGAGTTCAGAACAGGACTAATGCCTTTGTGTGTGCTTCTCTGAGATCAACATCTAGAATCTCACTAAGGATGCTCCTGGAAGGCCATTAGGATTTATAGTGTGACAAATATCCCCTGCACAAAAGGAGCACATGTAGTTAGGGCACTGCTTTACCCCACATCCACTTCTGTTTCAGAGATGGCACTGGTGCTAAGATAAAGAAAACCTTTATTCCTTCAGTTCCTTGGAAAACACTCTGCCTGTTTGTGTTGTCTGAAGAGTTTTTCTGGGAACTCCCTGGGGTATGATGCTGCCCTGAACCTATCTGCAGTTACCATGCAGACCTGTAAGATAGTGATAATTATAGCTCTGCATCTAGAAAGTATATTCAATGATGCAATTTTATACCTTGCAGACTTCTTAGTTGCTGCACAGATGCTTCTCTGGTTCTGTCCTATCATATCCTTCTCTCATTTCATACCCTAAAAATATCTTTCTCTGTATATTGGAAATGGTAGATACCAATCTTTCTTGGCTCAGCTGTTTCCAGAGGAAAAGCAACCACCCAATTATACACACTCATAAATTAACTTGACAGCCCACATACTGGAACTGCCATGTCTTCCTGGGCTGCTTTAATTTTTCATGAGTTCTGAGTTCCTGCAAGTAGAGGCCAGAAATGAACATTACAAGCCCCTGCAGGAACTGTGTTTCTTCTCTATTTTTCAGGCTTATTGGCAACATGCTCTGTGAGGTGATAGCTATGAGCTTCTCTTTCTCAGTGGAGTGATTATGCTAAAGAAGCCTCCTGTGCTTTCTCGTATAAGCAAAGTCTTGTTAAGACAGCTGAGATCACTGCTGGATCATGCATTAAAAAAATCCCCAAACAAACAACAACAACAAAAAAAACAAAACACAAAAACCAAAACCAAAACAAAAACAAAAACAAAAACCCAACCGACCAAAAAAAAAAACAAAAAACAAAAAACCAAAAAACCCCACCAAACCCCAAACCAAACAAACACTGGATATACAGTTTTGAAGATGGTTGAAACTTACATCTGAAAATAGGGAGGATGATTTCCCACACTTCTGTCCCTCGACCTACTTTCTCCCTTATATCTAAAATGTGAAAAGAGAAAGATTTGGATAAATCAGGGTCAACCACTCATTGCTCACACAACTGTAGTCTTTAGGATCTTCTGAAAGAGTGCAAAGAAATGCAGGACAGTTAGAGTCTCATCTAGCGTGAGCTGCCTACTGACCAATTCTACCCTGCTCTAAACACTACTCTTCTTTTCACATTGACAGCCCCTGGAAACAGAAAATAGTCTCAAAATATCAATGTAATAGTGTGTGTTCTCAGCTTCCACTCTTATTGATATGTGCTGATAGTTCCTACTTTCCTGTGCTTTGTCATGTATATTTTGATATTCTTCCTTTTTGAAGCTTTTAACTTGGACCTTATTTAGACAGTGTGTTTATGAAAGACTGAATAGATGCAGGGTGCAGTATGTTATCTCTACCTCTGATAAGAGAGGACATATGGGTGGGCTGAGTTATATTCTGCTGACTTCAGATGTCATGGTTCACTCCTTGGTCATGCTGTTGCAGCTCACTTACTGTAGAACCTTTAACAGTCATGCATTGAAGGACACAGATGATTTTATGTAGAAAACCCCTGTTGTATCTTTTTTTGTGTGGACTATTTATCCTGGATTTATCCAGCTGCAGAGAGTCCCCTGTGCAGTAGTTCTACTGCAGTTTCTCAGTGTGGGGATGATGTGCAACTATTTGCATTGATAATACTTAACTCAGCATGTTGCCAAGGGTAAGATGCACTGTGCAGGTTTATTGAAGGCTGGAATCAGGACAAGCCTTCAGGGGTTGAAAACACCTAGGATTTTGCAGCAGGAAACTCCTCTCAGTAGAATGCACTTACAGCACAGTTTCAGACTACAGAGCTACACTGCCTCTGTGCCCTGCAAGACAGTTGTTCAGTGTCAGATTTGGATTCATGGAAGTTGCTTAAAGGTTGATGGCACAGTTTGTTAACCCGTGCTTGCTTGTGTGCAAAGATAACACTAATTCTTTACCTTATATAATAAACAAGTGGTCAGGTTTGTTTTTTTTTTCTCATCATATGTACATGGGAGCACAATCTTAAATGTCTAAAAGACTAACTAAAAATCTATAAATCTCTGGAGTTTATACTGCAGAGCATTTCTGAGTGTGCTAGTTTGAGATTAATTTGAATATTTAATGAGCGACATTAGACCCTTGGCTATGAAAAGAAAATAATAAGGATGTCTATATCACCCATTGGTTTTTTGTAGAGATTTAAAAACAAGAAACAATAACAAAGTTTCTCAGTCTCTGGCTGCTTCTTACCATGTTAAACTGTCTCTGCTTGAATCTGCACAATCTGATTTAATCATTCTCCTTCTAACATCTTGTCAGCTTTTTGCATCTCACCCCTGCCCGTAAGCCTTCTGAGATAAGGGAGAGGGTGGGAAGAAGGAGGGGAGTTAGTTCAGAACCCTCCTTGGCAGTTCTGCTGTTCAGGAGGGGTTTTTAACCTCTGTTTTACTTTTAACTTATGTATAATTGTATATAGTTGTAAATATCTGTATATATTGTGTATACATGCTTGTAAGTTTGTCTACACTGTAAAATACAGCTTAATTTTTACATTCCAGCTGGCTGAGTTAGTCTGGTGAATCACAGAGTGAGGGGGGAAACTCCAAAATCACCACAGTGAGTTTTCATATGAGCTCGATTTTATACAGGAGTCTAATGATTGTTTCACATGGTGATGGGGACAGATAGCCATTCGTTGCCTGGTGTGAAATTGCTGACACAATTTCTTCAGAAAAAGACACAATAAACAAAGGACAGAGGAAATTAATTTATTCTATTTGTACAGTTGTGACTTTGACATATTTAGATAGCTTCTTGACAGATAATCCTTTCATTTAGCCAAAATGTAAATTGTAATGATTAAAAAAAAAAGAGTGCAATGTGACTTAATCTTTCCTTGAGAAACTTCCCCTAAGAAATTGCTGCTTTTTTCAGTCTGTCTTTGTTTCTTTCTCAACCTCTTCAGAAAATAAATGTGAATGACACAACTTGCTGCTTTCATTTGTACTTGAAAGTCTTGTGCTCCAACATCATTCTGAGGAATCATAAAAATCATAATTAAAAATTATATTGGCATCATATATCTGAAGATCAGACAATGATTTTTAGAATAAAACTCAATGATTCAAATGTTGGAAGCCCGTAGTTTATATACTTCGAAAGTTATGGTGAATATTTCTTTGACTGACTGCTGCCTCAAGTCTAGATCAGGAATGTTCAAAGAAAAGGGAAAAGCTGCTACTATTACCTCATAGTAGGAAATTCTGGAAATCATACAATTGTACAAGAGAAACAGGGAAAAAATTGAAAGATAGATAGATAGATGGATGGGTGGATGGATGGATGATAGATACGTAGACAGATATGTCTGCAGTTAGAGCAGTTGCTAAGAAAATAGCACATCACATTTCTTTGCCTCCTGGGTAGTTCATAAACTGCTTCATAATTTTCACAGCATGAGCTGTAGAATAGAGCACTTGGCTTGAAACCCGTTGTATTGCCATTAGGACTTCATTAAAAATGCTGTGACTTGTATTGTTTGCTTCATATCAATGACAGCTCTAAAACGTAATGATCTAAAATGAGTGTTCTGTTCCAGCCACTGTGCTTTTAATTTGCCTATGAGCATACTTTCAGACTGCAACTCCTCAGCCCTCAGCTGACTCTGAGAATGTCATGGGCTCTGCTGCGATAGCTCAACTGTTTACACATCCCAGTGAACTGAAACTGAGGGAGCACATCTGCTATGGATTTTCAGACCTGCACCCTTGATATTGCAGAAAGATGAACCAATCAGTAGAGAACTGGAAATGCTTTGTGGTAGTTCTATGGTCTTAGCAAATGCAAGTCAAGGACATGATCCCATGAACTCATGGGAGTAGCTGCTGCTACTCACCATGCTCTGCAGCATTCTCAGTATACTGACATTTTCCCATCCTGACATAAACAAGAGCCAAAATTTCTTGCAGGTTAAGGGATTAGGTCTGAAGATGTGAGACACATCAGCTTCATCCATTACTAAACTGTGACAGAAAAAACTCCATGCAGTGCTCTGGAACATCATTTTCAGAGACAAAAGACCAAGCAGCATTACATTTTGAATGTATTTATTTACAATATTTAGTGTTGAATTGGTCATGGCAATTAACAAGGCAGGAATTATAAAATATGTAGTTATTTTATTTTGGAAAAGCCCTGCCAAGAAACTATATACAAATTAGCTAGATTTGGGTTGTAATTTGTTGAGGAAAATAAATCTTCACAAGGATGCTTATAAGTAATTTAGTAATTCAGGAAAATCAGAAAATTGGAAAAGGTTTACCACAAAACAGCTTTGCCCCACTTACAAATAAAAGGCAGCCCAGAGTGCTAGGGAATGTCTGTGCTACTCATGGTGGTGGAGTAGGAATTTCGAGATGGTCACTTGGCTTCTTTGCATCGGTGTCTGGAACTGCAAATTGTAATGCAGAAGCGGATCAATGTGGTGCAGGATCCAATACAAGTAAACCCACCAGAGTCCAAACTGACTGCAGACACGGCTTCCATGGGCAAAAATCATGGGGCAGCACAGGGGAAAGCTGGGCTGCTCAGCTGTGTTCCCACGAACAGCAGCGGTTTACAGCAGAGGCAGGTCCCTGCGGCAGTAAACCAAGATTACTGCGGTGCAAAAGTGGGGACTGTGTGCTTTCTCATCATCATTCTTCCAGATGCTCCTCAAGATCCCCCTCAATGTCCCCCTCAAAGTCTGACTAGACAATATGTCCAGCTGCCATCTGCCATATATATATATATATATATATATATACACACACACACAGTATCACAGTATCACCAAGGTTGGAAGAGACCTCAAAGATCATCAAGTCCAACCCATTACCACAGGCCTCAAGACTAGATCATGGCACCAAGTGCCACATCCAAACCCACCTTGAACAACTCCACGCTGGCTCCACCACCTCCCTGGGCAGCCCATTCCAGTAGCCAGTGACTCTCTCAGTGAAGAACTTTCTCCTCACCTCGAACCTAAACTTC
>VWZE01019136.1:45061-142332 GCA_013396675.1 Eubucco bourcierii | reverse complement strand
CTCCCTTGCCCTGCTGGCCACGCTGCTCTTAATGCAGTCCAGGTGCTGTCTGGGCTGCATGTGCACACTGCAGGCTCATGTTGAGCTTTTCATCAACCCAGACCCCCAGGTCCTTTTCCTCAGAGCTGCTCTCCAGCCATTCACCACCCAGCCTGGATTTGTGCTTGGGATTGTGCCTACCCAGGTGCAGGACCTTACACTTGGCCTTGTTGAATTTTATGAGGTTGGCCTGGGACCACCTCTCCAGCCTGTCCAGGTCCCTCTGGATGCCATCCCTGCCCTCTAGCAAGTCAACTGTGCCACACAGCTTGGTGTCATCTGCAAACTTGCTGAGGGTGCACTCAATTCCTCTGTCCATGTCATCTCCTAACACATCTAACTAATAATCTCAAAGTAATAACATCTCCAGGTACTAAACTGTCTTTTCCTTCTTCTGAGGAATACAACTGTTTTCAAAGGGAAAAAATAACTTTGTGGTGTAGAATCATAGCATCATTTTGATGAGAATAGATCTCTAAGGTCATGAAGTCCAACCATTATATAAGTCTATCAAATCTGATGTTAAACCATGTCCATTAGCATCACAGCTCTTTATCTTTTAACTGCCTCGAGGGATGATGATCCAACCAGTTCCCAGGACAACCTATTCTAGTGTTTGAGAACCCTTTCAGTGGAGAAGTTTCTTCTACTATCCAGTCTAAACTTCCCTTGGTGCAACTGGAAGCCATTTTCTCCCATCCTATCATTTGTTACTAGGGAGAAAAGGGCAGCACCCATCTTGCTACAATCTCCTTTCAAGTAACTGAAGAGAGCAATAAGGTCTCCCTCACCAGTACAGGGTGATTTCCCTCATTTGTTTCCCTCATCCTGCTTGTCTCACTATTCCTGATGTAGACCAGGAGGTTGTTTGCCCTGTTGACCACCTGAGCACACTACACACTGCAGGATCATCTTCAGATGGCTGCTGATCAACACTCCCAGATTTTTCTTTACTGAGAAGCTTTCCCATCACTCTTCCCCAGCCTGTAGTGTTGCATGGGATTGTTGTGACCCAAATGCAGGACCTGGGACTTGGCTTTGTTGAATCTCATGCAAGTGGCTTTGGTCCATTAATTCAACCTGTCAATGTCCCTCTGTAGAGCCTTACCCTCAAACAGATGGACACTCCCTCCCAATTTAGTGCCATCTGGAAACTTACAGAGGGTGCACTAAATCCCCTCATTCAGACCATGGATAATGATATTAAAGAGAATCAGCCCCAAATGGAGACCTGGGGAATACTACTAGTGGCCAGACACCAGCTGACTTTAACTCTGTTCACCACCACTCTTTGGACCCAACTGTCCAGACAGTTTTACCCAGATAAGTGTCCTCCCATCCAAGCCTTAAGTAACCAGTTTCTCCAGGAGGATGCTGTGAGAGACAGTGTGAAAGACATTACCAAAGTCCAGGTAAACAACATCCACAGCCTTTCCCTCATCCAACAAGCAGATCACCTTGTGGTAGAAGGAGATCTGGAGCACTGTGTGCAGTTCTGGAACCCTCAGCACAGGAAGGACATGGAAGTGTTGGAGCAGGTCCGGAGGAGGGCCACGAAGACGATCAGAGGGCTGGAGCAGCTCTCCTATGAGGACAGGTTGAGAGAGTTGGGGCTCTTCAGCCTGGAGAAGAGAAGGCTTCGAGGGGACCTGATAGTAGCCTTCCAGTATCTGAAGGGGACCTACAGGAAGGCTGGGGAGGGACTGTTTACAAGGTCTTGGAATGACAGGACAAGGGGCAATGGGCTTAAACTGGCAGAGGGGAGATTTAGACTGGATATAAGGAGGAAGTTGTTTCCAGTAAGGGTGGTGAGGCACTGGATCAGGTTGCCCAGGGAGGTTGTGGCTGCTCCCTCCCTGGATGTGTTCAAGGCCAGATTGGATGAGGCCTTGAGTGAGCTGTACTAGTGGGAGGTGTCCCTGCCTATGGCAGGGGGTTGGAACTAGATGATCCTTGAGGTCCCTTTCAATCTTACCATTCTATGATTCTATAATTCTATGAGATCAGGTTTAAGCACGATCTACCCTTCTTGAACCCATGTTAACTGGACCTTGTTGCTGCATAATGATTATCTGCTCCATGACCTTCCCTGGCAGTAAGGTCAGTGACAGGCCTGCAGTTTCCTGGATTCTCCTTCTGGCCCTTCTTGTAGATGGGTATTGCATTTGCCAATCTCTAGTCAACTGGGAGTTTCCTGGTTAGCCAGAACTGCTGGTAAATGATATAAAGTGGCTTGGTGAGCACTTCTGCCATCTTTCTCAGTACCCTTGGGTATATGCCATCCGTTCCTATAGACTTGTGTATATCCAAGTGGTGCAGCAGATCACTGACCCTCTGCTTTTGTGTTATGGGGACTTTGCTATGCTTCTTATCCCTGCTTTCCAGCTCAGAGGGCTGGGTATCCAGTGAACAACTGGTCCTCCTGCTAAATTCTGAAGCAAAGAAGGTATTGAGTACCTCCTGTGGGGATAAATGCTTCATATGCAGTGAAATTGCTAGTGATTGTTGTTAGGGTAATTTTAGAGGCCGAAGGTATCTTGCCTAGATTCTGACTGCCTCTATAGAGAGGGCAGTGGGTCTCTTTCTAGCATATTTATAAACCCTGTTAGGACATTTCCAGTACCCTGGATATTGCATTTTTAATTTTTGGAGTCTTCTGTTTTGGAATACAATAATTTAACCATGANCCCCCCCCCCCCCCCCTTTTTAAGCCCCCAGGGCTCTCAAGTTGTGGCACATGTACCAGTTGCAGTCTACAAATTACTTTTCAGTTATTATAATGTGTCAATGGGCTGTATGATATTATCTCTTGGTTGCTTCAGGTGGCAAGTGTCACTAAATACCCTTAAAAAAATCCAAAAACTTGCCTAATATCACAATTCCTACAGTTGTTAGGGAGATGCTATGTCATTGCAAATGGGAAGTGAGCTGGTTCACGAATAAACCTCTCTAATAAGATGTGTTATCATGTGGTAAATCCCTGAGTGGGGTGTCATCTGTCTAGTGAAGTGAAAAATACAAATGTATTTTCTGGGGTCTGCAGGTGTGAGGAATTTTTGCCTACCTTGCTATCGATGAAGATGGACTAATGCAAAATTGCCACAGGAAAAAAAATCACAAAAGATAGCTTGTTACCCTGTTGAAGGAAAATAGGGCAAAATATGTGTATTTCTAGAAGGACATGCCACTATAAAACAAAGATAAATTCTTTTTGTAAGGGTGTGCTATTGCTCCAAGTCGTCTCCTTGTCAAAGTAAAATGTTTTCCTGTGGACCACTGTGGGATCTGTGCTAGGCAGCTGCTGTGTAGTTCAGGGCAACCTAGTAATGAACAACCTGCACTGTCATTAGGTAATTCATCAACAGAGAATTTATCTTTTGCAAGGTGGTAAATTGTCACCATCCACATGCACATTAATATATACCTTAAAACTTGACTGAAAGTACCTCAGCAACCGGAAACAGCACTGTTGTTGCTTCAAAAGTGAAAAAAATACTCTTCCAAAGCTCAAACAAAATCACTTAACAGATGAATTAACAGGCTAAAGTATTGCTAATTTGCTGTCTCAGAGGGGAGCTAAATTCAGACCTAGTGAGGCAGGTGTCTCATGCTGTGGATGCTATTTACTTTTCCTGGGTGCTCCTTGCAGTCTGGAATATCCTATGCTAACTTTAAGAAGCCCCTGTTGGCTGGTTCACACATTATAGCAGAATAAAAGGACTTGCCTCAAGCTCAGTAGGAGACTTGAACAATATAGGCCTTTGAAAATGGAGAGGAACTAAAAAACAGGAAAGAAGTGTATTGCTGCATAACCAGGAACCCCCACATGAATAAGATTAACTAATGTTTTTCCCAACTTCTACCAAGTGGCTTTGATAAATTACTAAATACATAAAGCTATTTGATTCAAGCTAAATACTGTGATGTTTCTCAAATCCCAGTTAGAAGAATGCCGCTCCTGAGATTGCTACATGCCACAGTGGGCCAAAATATTTTTACAATAACAACAATTTACTTTTCTATTAAGAACTTTATTTTGGAGTATCCCATAATGCTGCATAAAAACCGTACACCATACAGAGTGAAGCAAATTTGCTATCAATGGGAGTAAGACAGGGGCAAGAGGGAGAACTTTGTGAAAAGGTTTCCACAATCCCTATTTTATGAGAAGTATATGTGTTCTTTAATGTTTACATAGATGAAATGGGACCTCAGTTCTTTAATGATCAAATACAAGAAAATCCAATTGAAGAATGCAATCTAAATAAATCTGTTTATTAGGAAAGGAGGAGATTCCTTTAAAATTGCTATTTTGAGATTCAGAGCTTGTGGTTTTGAAGGAATTCAAGCATACAAGCTAATTTTTACCTAGATTTTGCCTATAAGAGCAGACAAATTCTTAGTTCCCTTGCTCTTTAATGTTGCATTGAAGGAGGAATAAAACAGGTATAAGAGAATGCTTTTAGCACTGGCTGAAACACTACAGAACAGACACGTGCTTAGATGCTGCTGTTTTAAAGACAGCCTCCGGTTTCTTGCTGAACCCTTAGATGACTCAGTGAATAGATAGAAAAAAAGTAGATACCTTGGAACTTCATCAAGAAAATATCTTATTTCTGTAGCTTTGCATCATTCCTCCAGTTCCCTATAAGCACGTCAGGATATCTCCATGCTATTCTGCTCTTTATAAACTGAATGACCCAGAATGCCTGCCTCATGCTCTCTGTCCATATAAGTGACCTAGGATTCCCCCACTCCTATACACACACAGAACCCTCCTGTCAGATAGTTTTGCCAGTGTGATTTCCTCTTTATTCAGACAAAGTCTACTGAAGTCAGAACTTACCTAAGAACCAAATACAAACTGGTAAGAAGGTGTTACCATCCTAAGAAACAAAGTTTTCAGAGTCCTGAAGGGAATGAAATCAGTGTATTACCTTGTGGATTTTTTCAGCCAACTATATACCAGAAAAAGACACTGCATCTATTTCAACCGAGATCGTCTTTCACTGCTTGGCCCCAGAGCTTTAGAGATCTGACAGAAAAGTTGTTCTGCCAAGGACTTCCAATGAGTAAAATGAACAAAGTAACAGAGATATAAGCTGTCCTGCTAGAGCTGACACCTGTGTTGAAACCCATGCTGCAAGGCTACACAACACCTCATGGCATAATGTTCTCACATTTCCAGTCGAAATCACTATTTCTCAGTTGCTGGTGTTTTAAATAAAGGTAGTTCAGCAGAGCACAGAGGATGCAGTAAGCCTGCCATGCTCTGCCCCAGCAGTGGCTGCATGCCAGTCCGCTGTGAGCAATGCTTCTATTTGCATCACTCTTACAACTAGTGCTATTTCTATTACGATGCTTTCCCTCATTTCTGCTGAGAGGGCTTATCAGATTTCCCTTCAGAGTAAATCACTCCTCTGTTGCTTTGTGAGGTTTTAAATATGTAGTTTAAAGCTAAAGCCTAGAATCATATTGCTGTCTCCATCATCCGCAAAGAAGCTGTCAATTAGAAACACCAGGTGGGAGCAAAGATCACTGAAACCAGAACAGAATCAAAACATGGATTTTTCCACCTGCTGAGGAGTTGGCAAGCATGTTTGCTATTCTTGAGTTGTCATAACTGACTTAGTGCGCGGGACAAACTACTCCACACTTAGAAGAAGAGACAGTTTATATTTTATATTGCCATGCAGTGCTATCCCAGACAGCCAAAGTGAAGGTCTGAGGGAAACAGTACCAACAGCTCTCCAGTTTGCTGAACAGAATGGTTTAATGCCTGAGACAGTTGCCATAAGGCTTCAGTTCTGTCCTTAAGTGAGGTTTACGCTGTAACCTGGCAAAGTAAACTCTTAGTGTCTCTACTTTACTTTCCATGCTTCTGTTTACCACAGAATTAGTTAAACCCCCAGCTTTGGTACGTGTCGCAGCTTCCTCTAGGACAATGTAAATTTATAGCAGTGCTGAAATAGTATGTTAAAAACACACACACATGCAAAACCCAGCACAGTAAATGTATATAGTTTCCAAGCTGATAAGGAAATCACAAATGATCTAGAGCTAAGTGCCTTAATACTTTTGCAAAGGTTTTCAAACACTCAACTTCCCTCTCCTGACGGGGGGAAGAAATGTGCTCTGATCACACGTATCTTCTTCTCTGGCTGTATCTACTCTCTGTTTCTTGTATACATTGACTAAGACTAGGTAAAAATCCAGTGCACTTGAACCTAATGCACATAACTGACTTCTTTAGGAATTTTAATCCCCTATTTTATAAGCTGTAGCTTTCATAATACTAAATATTCTAATATTGACAGAGTGTTGTTTCTTGGCCAAGCGTTTTTATGTTAAATCCATTATTATTTGTAATTTTCTATTTTACAACTTCCTTTAAATATTACTGCAAACACAGGAAGACTGATGCCATTTACATAAAGTGAAATAAATTCCTCTTATTTGGATGCATGTGAGTTATATGTAATATTTATCTTAAAATAATTCAAATCTTTCCTAGATGTTGCAAAAGTGTTTACTACAAAGTCAGTTTCTTTTCTTGGGAAGAGTACTGATAGATCTGTGCTGGAGCTTAAAAACCATGAACAAAGCTTTGTCTGTGGAAGAGGATAGAACAAGATAGGTGCTATCCAAGGTATGTAGATAAAACAGCAGCATTAACAAGCTGAGACAAGGCTCCAAGCTATTAAATTGGAGGATAAATAAGATCTTGAGGAGACCAAAAAAGCTATCAGGGTGCAAAAAGGTCCTAAGCCAAGCAGTAGGTCATCAGGATCAACAGCTACCAGTAACAGACAAGACTTGAAAGTGATGGTTTGTGTAAACCTTGAAGGGGAGAGGGATCTTGGTACCCTTTGTGGAATGTGTTCATTTTGGAGGAAGAATAAAATTTTGGAGGCCTTTCTTGCATTGAGAGAGAGGGAAGAATAGCTGCACCTAATACTGTTAATGATATACTGTTGTTAGAATTGGAAGAACCCTAAATATAATGTGTTCAGTGGGCTCCAGAGGCAAAATGGGCATTTCACTTTCATAGGAACAGTAAAGGGCCTGTTAAGCAGTTACACTTGTGAATAACTTTATACATTTGAATAGTTACACTTGCTATGTTGGGATGAATCATGTGAGTGACATTACCCACAGGCACATTTAAAAGTATTGATCCTATGGACACGTCATGAATTATTCTACTAATTAATAAAGCGATGCTTGGGAAGCAAGCTTCTTGCAGGCATTCAAACATAAGCCTTTAAAAACACCATTCTTTAAATCCATTGAAAAAAAAACAACAACCAAAAAACCCGCCCCCAAACCCACAACATGATCCCCCCAAAAACCAACAATAAATGCCCAAAACAAAAACAAAACCCAACAACAAAAGTACTGATTACCCATCAGGCTTCCTCTTTCCTTCCTGTAAAAAGCTTGTATGTAATGTGGAGCACCTGAAAATTGATGGTATAACCCCAGAAAAGCTATGACTAGACTTGCAGCTCTTTCCTAAGCCAGCTACAGAGGGTTGCCATGGCATATATTATTTAGTATGGATGAAATGTGCTGGACATTACTAAGACTGATCTAGCGTTCATCCAGAGTCACAACATTGGAGAAGTAGTAATCACGAGCATTGGTGCATGGAGAACTCGTTTATCACTACAGAACCACAAAAGAAAGAGCCCATTTGAATCTTATTTTCAAGTGTGCTTTGAAGCGCTAAGGTTAACAAATCCTTTAGTCACATACTGTACAGCCCTAATCGTAGCTTTTTCTACTTGGGCCTGCAGAGTGTGTCTTTTTGAATGAACCCCCTACAGAAATAAAAGGGGCAGTGCAACTCTGAAACTGCACTTCTCTTTGAAACTAGTCTACCTGCTTTTGTGGCAAGTAATCCTATGGCAACTGCAAATGGCACAGGTAATTTTCCTGTTTGTTCAACGTATGTGTTTGGTAGCTCTTTATATATAGATTGTGTCACCATCTTTCTTGTTAGTTGTGCTGGTTTGAGGCTAATTGGAATATTTTAATGGAGAAAATTATAGTACAGACTGTGAAAGGAAAGCAATGGTGATGTCTGCTTCACTCGTAAGCTTGCTGAGATGTTTAAGAATAAGTACTCAAAACATAGATAAGTCAGTTTCTGGGGCACAGTATCTCGATCTAGCAGCTTCTGGCTTTTTCTCCTCTCTGCCGAGTAATCTCACTAACCACTTTTCTTCTAACCCCCCCTGGCCAATCCTCCAAATTCACCTTGCACGTAAGGCACACCTTGGGGTAAGGTATAAGGGTGGGGAGAAGGTGGAAGAGTGGTTGGAAGCCCCTCCTGGGGACTCTGACTTCTGGGAGGGGTGTTGTGTTTCTGTATTACTTTTAACTTGTATATTTCTGTAAATATTCCTGTGTATTGTGTATATATCTGCTTGTGCATTGTGCAAAACTGTAAATAGATCTTCAGTCCTTAACTTCCAGCCGGCTGAGTTCTAGTCTGGGTAATTTTACAAAGTGTGGGGGGGTGGGTAACTCCCAAACCATCACATTAGTGTTGTTTTTTTTTGCTCACCAAGACCAAACATAAAAAATCCCAAAAAAACCAAAACCCAAAACCCCAGCAGCTCAGGAGCACATTTACAGAAATACAGTAGGGAAGGCACAGATCTGCCTGATACATTTTTTCTGTTATTATTCACATAAACTTTTACCTAAAACCAAATCCAAACATCTAAAAATTGTCAAATTAATGTTTCAAAACAATGTTCAACTGAATCTTTTTATATGCCTTGCCTCAGCCAGGACAGAGATAGCATTGCAAGAACTCCATAATAAAACTTTCGTATTTCCTCCTCAGTTCATGGAGATCAAGAGGTCTGACTAATAGCTGAATATTTGGGATCGAAGTCACAGCAAAACCTCTCACTTGTCCTCCAGAATTCGTTGTGCTTTTAGTAGGAAGAAGTAATTTGCCCTGAATGGTTTATTTGATTCTCCTCTTCTCATGTAACTAAGGATATCTAGTAAATAGCTAAAAAAAAAAAAAAAAAAAAAAAAAAAAAAAAAAAAGAGTAAAATCTTGCATATAATTGCAATTACTGGATGAAAGTGTCAGTGGTCATTGCCCAACATTGTGTGCTTGAAGATAACTTCACACCAATTTTATATCAAATTAAATTTCACTTGAATAGTCATTCTAAGATACAGCACTATGATCTCCCTTTCCTTTACTTGCTTTGTCATTCCTTTCTCCCATCTCTTTATTCCTTTTTATTTCTACTTCTTTACTACTTTCATTCCTTTTAAAGATATTTAGTCATTACTTTGTGTTTTCAAGTTATTCAGCTCTGATGAAATAAGTATCTGAACTACTTACATATCTAGTTGACAGGTAGGCCAGGTGAAAAGAGATCAACATTTAGTGAGAAACTATCAAGTCTCTGGGTGCCAATTCTGGCAAGATGAGTGTGAATATGTACATTCGGAAGCTTTTGGTCAACTCTCTGTGTGTGTGAGATGATGTGGTGCCAGCCAAGCTAACAGCCTCTACAGAAACACTCAAGTTGAGGACTGACTCATGTAATCCTTTTGAGATTATGACTGCATTATCTGGGGAACCAAAAAACCCACTTCCATTACAGCTTTGTAAATCCTGTGCCTCTGAGTTTCATAGAAAATAGGTTGTGTGAGCTTTTTCACCCTGAAATGGTGCCATTTTACAAGTGGTAATATAATTAATGTTAATTGTAAGTGTTTGGGCTGTGCTCTGAAAACACAAAAATTTATATAGACAGTAAGTATCATTAAGTACTTTTGGAAGCATTTGTTGTCCCTGGGGTTGTCTTTGACAATTAATTTCTTGGGGCACATTTTCAACAAGAACCTTTTAGGATGGCTTGTTCAAAAAAAAATAAACTGATTGTAAGCTTCAGAGCTGATAAATCCTGTAGAGAAATTTATACCACAGAGGAGATTTTTATTTCTAGAAGAAGAAAACAGCATGTCTAACCATGTCTTGGACAGGACCATAACACCAGCTTCTCTAAATAAACAAATCTAAAAAGAAATACTTTGTGAATTTTGACTCTACCTTCTTTTCAAGGCAGCAACAGAGAATGTCACCAACTTCATTTCAGGGTTGAACAACCATAATAACACTTAAAGCCAGAAAAGATCATTTAGTCTTATCTCTTATGTATTACACACCATTAAATTTCACAGAGTCGTAGCTGTCAATTCACTGAATCCAAAAGCTTGGGTTTCGCTAAAATCCTGAACCATTTTGGGCCTCCAGAAGAGAACAGGTGATACCGATGTTCTCCCAATGCCCAGAGCCCTGTCGTGTCAGAAAATTAAACACATTATGCTTGTGCATTCCTACCAAAGGTGAGGGATAAACTACAGACTCCAGACAGCTAAATGTTGTTGTATCCTTGTGAGCTAAGTATAAAAGTTTCCACAACAATATGAATTCAACCCGTGCACTTGAAAGTGTCCAGGGAGCTATTCAGGTCACTCTAAAGGAGGCATGTCCCCACATTTGACCAGTTCAGCTACATCTTGGTCATCCTGAACTGTCTAGATTGGTCATGGAAACTACTACTTACATGTAGACACATATATTTAAATTCCTAAACCCCTTAACAAACTGAAGACAATTCCCTGGGAATTTCTGTGCAACTGAGAGTAATAAAACACCCTAAGAACTCAGCTAATATGCATCTGTAGTGAAATTCTTTCCATATGCCAAATCTAGCAATCACTGAAGCATTAGAATAGATCTGGTCAATTGACTAGTCCTTCCAGGCTTTTTGAGATGACTGTTCCTGTCAGCATGAAACTTCATTGTAGTTTATGTCCTAATGTAAAGTTGAAAGTGTTCTGATGACAATACAGAGCTTCCTGATCTTCAGTAAAGAAAGAAAGGAAGAAAGTTTCATAGGTTCTACATGTCATCACAAAACCCAGGCAGTTTTTCTTGTGGAAATGTTCAAATCCAGCATTTAGAAGGATCTAACTTGAAAGATTCCAGGCAATGGTAGCTGTACTTATACCTGCTAAACCACCCCAGTGTTTAATTACTTTCTCCACTATGATACTGAGTCTTATTTCAAGGTTTAAGCTAATATAATCTTCATGGTAATGTATCTTTTAATATATGTGTTAATATCTCACAGAATCACAGAATGATAGGGGTTGGAAGGGAACTCTGGATATCATCTAGTCCAACTCTCTGTCAGAGCAGGTTCACCTAGGGCAAGTTCACTTAGAGTGGGTTGCACAGGATAGTGTCCAGGTGGATTCACAGGATGGTGTCCAAACAGATTTTGAATGAGTCCAGAGACAGAGATTCCAAAATCTCTCTGGGCAGCCTGTTTGTATTGGGTTTGGTTGAGCTGGAATTGATTCTACCCAGACCATTTTTCCAGTGCTTTGATTTGCAGTGCTGTAGCTGGGTGTTGATAACATACCAGTGTTTTGGTTTCTGCTGAACCAAGCACCAAGGCTGCACTTTTCCAACATTACCCTGCCCCAAGAGTGAGTTGAGATGGTGGATAAGATCTTGGAAGACGACACAGTCAGACCAGATGACCCAAACTGAACAAAGAGGTAATCCATGCCATATGACATCAACTCAGATATATAAACAAAATGAAAGAGGTGTGGAGACATTTGTTGTTGGTGTCTGTCTTCTGGAGCAACTGCTAGGTGTACTAGAGCCCTGCTCCCCAGGGAGTAACCAAAACACTGTCTGGCTTGATGGGAAGCATCTTTGTTGTCTTTGGCTTCCATGTATGGCCTCTGCATTTGCTTTGCATTATTAATTACAATTGCTTCTATCTTATTAAGTGTTTTCTGTTATATTTTCCCCTCTCTACTGTCCACATAAGAAGGGAGTGATAGAGTGGGCATTTGCCTCCCCAGCCAGGGCCAAACCACCACACTGTTACAGTGCTCTGTCACCCTCAAAGTAATGAAGTTGTTCCTCATGTTTAGATGAAGCTTCCTAATGTGGTGGTTTGAGGGGGGTCCTAGATTCCCCTAAAAAACTACAGAGACCAAGGTCAGTCCAAAGGGATGAACTTTGGCATCCCCAGATATCATAATTTTGTTATTCAATCCCATAATCCTTCTGATACTTTATAAGATAGCAGCAAAGTTAGCTCTCTCTCTTTTCTCCCTTCCTTTCCAGCTCTCTGGAAGGATCCTTATCTAGGTAACTATGTAGGAGTACCCTGTGGCCCAAACCCTTCCAGGTTGCTGCTGCAGTGAATGTCTGCGAATGTCTAGCTGTGCAACCCAGGCCTGCTTTTGACCTAAGTGGGAGACAATGGGGGAGAGGAGGAGAAAATGAGCACTGGGGTTTTGGTGGTTTTAGCTTGGCTGGGGGGAAGGTTTGGGAAGAATTTTCATGTATACTGTGTCTGTATTAGGTGTTAAGGATTCATGTATGCAGTATCTTTTCCTGCACATTACAATTTTTCTGTACTCCTCTCCAATTCAATGAGAGAGCTATTATTTTACTGCCCTTTTTTCCTTAAAAAGAGTAAAGTAGAATAATCTAAGTCTATTGCCCTGTTAAACAAAAAACTATGACACCTATGTTCAACTTTGTGCTCTTTACCTTTTATCCATCACTTGGACATCGTTGAAAAAAGATCCACCCTTCTGACACTCACCCTTTAAGTATTTATAAGCATTGATACAATGCCCCTTCGGTCTTCTCTTCTATAGGCTAAAAAGCTCCAAGCTTTTCTTCATAAAGAGAGATGATCTAGTTTCCTAATTGTCTTATTTGTTAGACTGAAAAGATCATCTTCTACCTTTCTATAGAGTGTTCAAATTCTTTCTTATATTTTTGACAAATTGGTTAGGAATAGTTGCCTTCTTATTCTAAGAGATGTTTCTCAGTTCCTTTTTTTTTTTTTTTCTTTTTCTTGCAATTGAAAATTTACTTCATTTTCCCTTTTTCTTATAACCAAATATTTATTTGGCTGGTTTTACAAAGAATAACAATAAATGTGGTAATTTCAGTATTTGGGTGTTGGCAGCTGGGTTTGCCAGCATCTGTGTCTTTGTGTCAGTGATATTTATTAAACTTACATGTACACATGATAATGCATGTTATAAAATAATATGTGATGAATTGCTGCCACTGCTTTCATATCTATGCTTTCACTGTTTAATAAAGTACATGTATCCTCTTTCTGAGAGTCTGGTAAACTCATTATATAACTGTGCACTACTGGAATCTCTAGTAATTCTGAATGAAATATAAAATACTCAGTCATTGTTCTCTAGTGAAGAATAATTTTTGAGATCGTTCTAAAGGACTTGAAGTCAGCAAGTAGACCACCCTGTATATTTAAAAATCTACTGTGTTTATATTTTCAGTGGCAGCAGACAAGATTCTGGAGATGTTTCAAGTGTGTAGAAAAATGATTTGAACTGAGTTTATTTTTCTAAACATTTGTAAACATTTATTTCCTGTCATAGAAGACCCATATTATGTGTCTCCCAAGATTAAAATATCCATTAATCCCCACTTCTATAAATTTTTTACCATTGTTTCTCAGGTATACAAATGATTGAGTACTTTAGATAGACAGGAAGCTTTAGAGATGCGTCACTCTCACTTTTTATGTATGAATTTAATTCATTCAATGAACTGAGTCCAAATGGGATTATCTGCCTTTTAAGATCTCTAACATAAATAGCTGGATCAATTTTCAGCAGGCGGTTGGTAGTGATATAAATTTATTGTCCTGTGTCTGCTCATCCTGTAGAACAAGTAGGTGAATATTTCCTTGTAATTTTGTGCCTAAGAAAGAGTGTAAGGCATAGTCAAATAAAAAAATAAAAAAGAGCATAGTAGGCAAGTGAACAATAACTCAGCTGTGAAGTTATTAACTGACTACATGATATAAACGTTATTAAAGCAGAAGACAAATTACAGTCACGTTCTCTTCCACAATTCAAACAACTAAAAGCTCTTCCATGTAGAGAATAAGCCGCTCAATTAGGACAAGAACTTTACCCATCAGCTGCATTCTTGTCTGAGTTACAAGTCAGTCTGAATTTGTCAGCATCACAAAGAATCATCTGTAATATATATGGGGGAAAAAAGACTATTACTACTTTCCAACATTCTAATCTCAGAAATTCCCATCTGGTTTTTACTTGCTTTTGGCCACATATCTAAGGTTGACATGGACAAGAGCAAGGCTGCACACTCTAAACCAACTATACAATAAGAAGATGATCTTCCAGTACAATGAACTACTTACATGGTAATACAGTGCAACCAATGTGTGTGTATACTCTCGTGAATGACAGGATGCCTGTCTTCCAGGAAAGCAGCAAAACCACCATCACAGTACTAATAAAAAGCACTTTCGATTAAGCCTCAACTACCAGGCTTGGTATCTGATTGCTATTTTAAGTGGTGAATATTTAAAGATAATGGTAAAAGCAAATTTTTAAAAAAAAAAAAAATTATTTTGCTTATGGAGAACAGGAGTTTGGTCATTAGAACAACATAGAAAAAGAAATTAATCTGATAAAATGCCCAGGGACATGGAGAAATACACAGAAATGTCATTTGAGGAGGGAAAAATGAAAACACTCTAAAATAAAGATATGAAATTAGAAATGCACATGAAAATAGCACAAAATGTATAGAGGAGGGAAGTTGCTCTGTTGTACCATAGAATGTCATCTTTGCTTCAGCGATGGCATACCCTGGGATAAACTAAACTCAGAGGTCTGGCTAGTATCAGTGATACCACTGCAGGAGTATCAGCCTGCAAGTCCTCTCACAGAACACAGCATTGAGTACAACAGTATATTGTGTCATCAGAAAAACATAATATTGCTGAGACTGTGCAGATAAGAATAAGGCTACACATAGCTTCATTGTGTAAACCAATCACAAAGGATGGATTAAAAAAAAAATAATCTGGCTTCAGCTCAATGGAAATTGTATTTAGAAACTGCAATAAAGGTAAGTTTTGTCTCCAACTTCTCAGTAATTAACTAGTCAAAAGTAGAACAATCTTTTCAGGTAGAATTTTTTTGAATTAAAAAAAAAAAAAAAAAGTATTCCATGGTACTGAGACTAGGGGCAAAATGTACCACCTGAGGCTGACATTTGATGGGACCTGGTGAGGTCACAGAAATGGAAAATGAAAACTGTTGAATACATAGGAATGAGTTCCAATTACAAGTTGAAAAGTCCTTAAATTTAAGCTTAACACAGTTTAAGCACAGCTGGAAACAGCATTGCTTCTCTTTACATTAGGAGAACCACCACCAAGACCTCACAGCCTTTTCAGCTTCAGCAACATAGGGCTGAAAGTATACAGTCCTTGTGTCAGGATGAAGTCTCTGGAAGTGCCAGAAAGTGAGATTTTAATTAACCAATGTCATGCTCCTGTCAGTGCGTGCTTCTGTTGTAAACCTGTTTCTACCAGCTCTCATCTGAAGGCCTCAATAGTCCTGTAGTTACCTATGCATTTTCCTCAATTTCTGATCAGAAGAGAGTCACACTATGCACAGCTATATCCCTGCATTAGAAGGGAGATGGAAGTTATTTAAGTCCCTGGAAATGAGTTTCCAGTGTGAATAGAGGTATTTCTCTTGATATGTTTTTCAGTCTATTCCAACACATATAAGCACCCAAAATCTGAAGGTACAGTTTCACATTCTTCTAGATAGTGCAGATACTGCTGGAAGTGGCAGCTCTGATTTTCACAGCCTTCCTTGTTTTGGATTATCATTCTCTGAATCTGTAGAAAACTAACTCCAAAATAAGACTGAATGTTCCAGCCCATTTTCATTATCCTCCTACAGAACACAGAGGAAATGCTTGGCCTGAAAAGATGTTTAGAGTAGCAGGACAGACTATTCTGGCAACAGCCAAAGCTGGATCAAATTAGAGTGAAATACTCCAACTTGACTATTCAGATACTTTCTTATAAACTGAGCAATAATGCAAGCTCATGTACATGCTTGAAGCATGAATCTATCTTTACCACAATAGTAACAAGCAGCTAGAAACTTAAGCGACACTGAAGGAATCGTGTAAAGACAACTGCCATTTTAGGTGTTGGAACAGTCTGCCTAGGGAAGTATTCAAGAAGCTTAGATGTGGCACTTCAGGGTATAGTTTAGTGATCATGGTAGATGGGTTACAGGTCTTAAAGGTCATTTCCAATCTTACTGATTCTATGACTCTAAGCAAAAGTTAGATGTGAACAAATCACTTAAATTTATTTTTTTCTTGTGTTGTAAAGGAAATTTCCTCTCTTGTCTAGAGGAGTCTCATATGAAGAATTTCCAAATGCTGTCTTCAGTCTTTCCAGTATCCTAGTAAGTGAAATTATACGGATCATGAGGCCATGCTGAAACTCATGTCAGACAATTTTTTCAGATCATCCACTGGGATTTTTGTATCAATATCCATTATAAGTGGAAAGAGATGTGAGATGTATTCTACATCTCACACAGTATCTCTCAATATGGTAAATAATAATGTGAGATCAAAGGATCTGTTATCCTACTGCTCTTCATCAGCAGAAAGACTAAAGCTCTCACTAAAAGTTAAAGTTACTTTAAATAAAAAATGATCTAGTAGTAGAGATTTAAATATACAGGTCTTAAAGAAAAATACAACTGGTCTAGCTGAAAATGATAAGAATGTTATGCCGCATATTGCAAAATTATTTTTTTCCTTCCAGAAAAGCAATTACCTTTGGAAGCTGGCTGACATTAAACCGCTTGATTATATTCCATTTTATGAAATGCGAGGAATTTACATAGTTAGAAGTTTGCACACAGAACTCAGTATTGTGTAATCTTGAAATGTTAACTTTTTCAAGCCATGTAGTCACTCTATATGGAAAGGTAGGTGATATTTCTGCTCCAGTAACCTTCTCAAGACTCAGCAAATAGACTCGGCAGGGGTTAACCTGCAGGATGTTCATAACTGAGCAGAATTTCTCCTGATCCGTAGTGATGAAAAATCAGCAGAATTTTCTTCTTTTCATATGTAAGAGAGAGTGTGAAGCCTTTAAAAAATGCATAAGGACAGAAGAAGCTGGAGTGCGATAGACTTTGTTATAATTTGTCCTCCTGTGCTGGATGAATATAGTGCTGAGTGACTGGCAGATATTTTAAGATCCACTTCCCCCCCCACCCCCTTTTTTTTTTTTTTTCTTTTTCTGATTAGAAGAAATTGTTCATGGCCTTCCTTGGTATACAGTCTTTGATTTCTATCTGCTTAGGAAGTCTGAATCAGAGAACAACTTCTTTCTAATAAAGGCTTTAAGGATACCACACTTGTAAGTGGGATAATAGTAACCTCCATTCTAAAGTGGTCTTGTAGCACATTGCAATTTCTTTTATTTTGGTGAGGTTTGTCTCAGTTCGTGTTTTCAGAGATTTCTGTCTGTCTTAAAATGATAGGTGACATATATCTGTTTATGCATGCACTGCTGGAAAATACACTGCTTATGAAGAAACTCTTAATTCTCAACCTTGAAATTGAATAGGAAACACCAGTGAAAAATGCTACAGCGAATGTGCACTTCAAAACAGTCATCTCTATCTGGTAGCTGGAATCAAGCCTACTATGCTGCTTTGCCTATGCTATTCTCTTAAATTATCATTATATTTATTAATTCTGATATATCTGCCTTGCATTCTGGGACACAAATACTACAAAGACAGTCGTATGCTAACTCCTATTGTCCAAAGAGACTTGTTTAGATTCAAAAGTATTGAATAGTGGCAGTGCAAAATTACTGAAACAGTGAAAATTGATTCACTAGTATATCCACAAAATTCTTGCTTCTTTGTAATTTCTATTTGCTAATCTTTAAAGTCTCAAAAATGGTTATGAGCCAGGAAAATTACTCCACACGTGTATTATTTGCTAGTTAGAACTTTTCATTTGCTTCTTCTAAAATTTAAAGTCTAGCAACAAGAGCAGAGAAACCATGGCACCTGCTTTTGATGACCGGCCATGCATTATAATTGTCTGAAGAAACTAATTTATGAACCAGTACTTTTCTAGGTTAAATATCTTTGTCCAAGTATTTTTGGAATACTTACAGGTAGCAAATATATTAGCAAAATTCAGGATTGTCTTTTGAATGATTTGTAAGGAAAATAAATAATAATAAAAAAGGTTAAATTTGCAATGAATATTATTTGCAATGAGTAATTCAACCAGTACTAATTATTTAGCACCTGTAGAGACAAGACAGGGAAATAGGTATGCTAATATCATGTTGCCTCTTTTCTGCCTATCAGGTATTGATGTAGAGAAGGGCAAATGTCTGTCACACAGCACACTTTCTGCCAGATGTGTTATAAGCAAGGGAAGAAGATTTAATTTGCCAAAATTATCTGTCTCTCTCTATCTCTCTATCTATCTAGGTATTAATACAGAAAGACTTACGTAGAAGTAGGTATTATTCCTATATGTTTAATAAATCTGTTGTATAAGATTTTTTTTTAATTGCTTGACATCTCTAAAATACAGGTGTTGACTGTGACATAGAGGACGCAAATATATAAAAGCTATATGCAGATGCATGTTGTGTATACTCTTCCCCAAGAGATTAAGGGCCCCATGGCTTCTGAAGTGGCAAACTCAGCAATTTTTGCACATGTAACTTTGATAAATGCACAAGACAAATTCTTATTTGTTTGAATCACCATATTTCAGGTATTCAATATGTTTTTGCATGTACTATTATTTTGCTTCCTTCATTTTAAATACTAAACCTTACAGTGCAATTTGAAGAAGAATATGAAATGCAAATATTTCGATGATCTTATGAAATAATGAGCAATATATTTATACAGTATGTGTGTGATCACAGAATCACAGAATATTTGAGGTTGGAAGAGACCTCCAGAGATCATTGAGTCTCACCCCCCCTGCCAAAGCCAGATCGCCTAGGGTAATCCAGACAGGAATGCATCCAGGGTGGTTTTGAAAGTCTCCAGAGAAGGAGATTCTACAACTTCCCTGGGCAGCCTCTTCTAGTGCTCTATCACGCTCACTGTAAAAAAGTTTCTCATGTTAAGGTGAAATCTTCTGTGTTCCAGTTTGTGACCATTGCTCCTTGTATTATTGCTGTAGACCACTGAAAAGAGATTGACCCCCTCCACTTGACACCTACCTCTCAGATATTTATAGACATTGATCAGATCCCCTCTCAGTCTTCTCTTCTCCAGACTGAACATCCCCAGGTCTCTCAGTGTCTCTCCATAGGGGAGATGCTCCAGTCCCCCAGTCACCCTCCTGGTTGGACTCTCTGCAGCAGTTTCCTGCCTCTCTTAATTGTGTGACAGTACATGCATATGTTTTACCTTATAGATCTTTGTCCCTTCTGTGGTAGAACATGATATTTTATAGAATGAGACAAAGTATCAAATTTTCATCTGAAATTTTTGAACTGTGTTGTGTTAGACTGAGTGTACTGCACCCTGTTCCCATTATGGTTGGTATAGATATCACAGTATCACAGTATCGCAAGGGTTGGAAGAGACCTCAGAGATCATCAAGTCCAACCCATCACCACAGCCCTCAAGATTAGACCATGGCACTAAGTGCCATGTCCAAACGTGCCTTGAACGCCTCCAGGGACGGTGACTCCACCACCTCCCTGGGCAGCCCATTCCAGTGACAAATCACTCTCTCAGTGAAGAACTTCCTCCTCACCTCCAGCCTAAACTTGCCCTGGCGTAGCCTGAGACTGTGTCCTCTTGTTCTGTCACTGGTTGCCTGAGAGAAGAAAGAAACCTCCTCCTGGCTACAGCCACCCTTCAGGTAGTTGTAGACAGCAAGAAGGTCCCCCCTGAACCTCCTCTTCTCCAGCTCCCTCAACAATCCCAGCTCCCTCAACCTCTCTTCACAGGGCTTGTGCTCGAGGCCTCTCACCAGCCTCGTTACCCTTCTCTGGACATGTTCAAGTACCTCAATGTCCTTCCTAAATTGAGGGGCCCAGAACTGGACACAGTACTCAAGGTGTGGCCTGACCAGTGCAGAGTACAAGGGGAGAATGACCTCCCTGCTCCTGCTGACCACACTATTCCTGATGCAGGCCAGGATGCCATATAGATCGTTCCCTGATGTTTCTCAGCATTTTGCATTCACACAGACTTGTGTCATGCATTATCACTGAAATGGCACCCAAGAGTAATACGTTTTTATTCTCTTTGATTAATACATTAATTATTATTTGATTTTACTCTAAAATAAGAGTTCTGCCCTTGGCACCCTGATTTGGAAAGTTCTATATGTATAGAGAGAATGAGGTTGCATACAAAAAAGAGTCACAGCTATTTACATTGCAATAAATATATAAATTATGTAGTAAGGAGGAGCACAGATCTTTATTTGCTCTGAATGTTTCAAGAATTCATATGCTATGATGAACCCCACACACAGACCTACACGCTGGGCTTTTGTCCCTTTTCTTCTAAGATGTTCAGAGTTGCAGTACAATATTAGGACTCAGTCACTAGAACAGGTTATTTTAAAGCAGAAGAGGATTAATTTTAATGGCAATGTATAGCTAAATAATGTAACCAGATCCAGAAGAAATATTTTTTTCTAATTGGAGCATAAGATTTTAAAAAATAATGCGTGGAATCAAGGAAATGATTACCAAGGAGGGCAGGAAGAGAAATCCAGATGTTATTAGGCAAACTATCAAAACAGATTATCAATTTCCAGATAGATCTACCGGAATGTATTCCCACAGTTCCAATACCAGCAACTTAAGCGTAAATTGAGAAAACATATTTTTTTCTAATATTGTTTTCATTGTGTTTACCTCTTCTCCTCTCTGAGATCTGAATTATTGAGAAGAGAAGTTGGTCCAGGTTCTCAGCTTTCTCCAACACAGGATGAGTTATAGATAGTAGGCTACAAGTGCACCACTGGTAAATCAGTGATCCTGTACTATTTTTAACCAGTCCTTAGCAATTTCTGAGGTTCTCTAAATTAAAATGAATGGTTACAATTCCAAAGGGAAGTCATAATGCTCGATGACTGCTAAAAATCAGAGCTTGCTGGTCATGTCCCCACTATATTTGCATTCCAGGTAGAAACTCCTAGGAGAATAAGGCGGGAGAAAGCTCATCTAGTCTTACCCACTGGATATGATGGTCCAAAATGTCACCTTATAGAAGCCAATAAGATACCAAGATACCAACAAAAAAACATCCATACTATGTTGTAGTTCCTTTGTGTGAACAACCTACATGCCTGTAGGAGATTCTGGCTCTGAATATTTAGTTTTTATTTCTTTTTCTTATTCTGTTACCACTATTTTAATATATGCTGTCCTTGTTTCTTGTTTTAGTACAGAGATGAACTTTCTCAGATGCAAGATGAAACCTGAGAAAGAAAGTGCTCACAGTGTTGCTACATTCGATACCAAGGATAACCTCACAGCTGTTTTGTCTTTGAAATTGTCTTTAAATGCGACAACAGTTAAAGTTGTGAAACAAGTCAGAAAGCTTATGAAAAACAAAATATGAACTCTCATGAGGAATGCTTTGCTCACTGCTGCCAGTGACTTAGCAAAAAGGTGCTTAAATGAAATCTTGTTGCAAAAGAAATTTTCATGGACATCTCCCTTTTTTTAATCTCACATGTCATAACTATGGACCATCAGGGAAGCTTTCCTATGACTTCTGGTTTCAAAGCTACAAGTGGTCTGTAAGCATGGCACTTCAAAGATTGTTTTGATTAAATGAAACAATGTTTATATAATATGGATCCTAGATCTTTGAACTTTTTTCAGATCAATTCAGCCAACAAAGATTCAATTAGGTGAGATCAGAAGGTTCGCTTCTATCCTTTGTTTTTATCCATCATTCAGTCTTGTCTTTTCAAATAGCTTTAACACAAAACCAGGGCAAATCATTTATTTTAATGAGGATTACAATCATGATGATGGTGGTGGTGACAATATTCCTTATACCAAAGTAATAAAACATATTTGCAGCTGGGAATTCTGTTTGCTTAAAGAAAACACCCAAGCCCAAATAGTATAGCCTAGGTAGTATTTCAACTAAATTAGCATGTTGGCACAAACTGGGTTGTATCCGTTACTGGAGCTTATTTAACTGTATGCATCTTGTGGGTTGGATTTTTTTTTTCTTTTTTTTTTTTCCTTTCTTTTTTTTTTTTTCCCCCTTCAGTGAAAGAAAAACTGATCCTAACAGTTTTAAACTTGTTAATTCAAACCATATGTCATAGAGCCAGTCTCCATATGGTGCTACACCACCTTATATTTACAGGGTGCTGCTTTTCCAAACATTATTCTAAAAGCTTTATTTGCCCCAAATGTGATAGGTGATACTGAGCTCTTGAATGCAGCTTTTAAAATACCTCAAGTGTCTAAATCACATGCTGATGTAGCAAAACTACACCAATTATTAAAAGCTAATTATAGCCTGTTTTATTGGCAAAATGTGCTAATCAAGTCCTTGACTGAGAATGTATACTTAAGAGAAAGAAAAGCATGCTGTCAATCTTCAGGCTCCACACGCAGCAACAAAAGATAGGTGTACAAAAAAAATTAATCATCCTGTAGAAAGAAATTTGTGACTTGATCTTCCATGGTTGGTTGCCTATGGTTGGGTTAGAGAAAAGAGGTAACCGCTGCATTTTCTATCCTCAGTAAAATGAAAAAAAAACCAAAACCCAAACCAACAAATAAAACCAAAGAAAAACCAGTAAAGCTTCTATCTACCTCTGAAATAAAAATATGTGGAAATCTCTTTGAAATGTCTGTATTTTATGTTGAAAATTTGTTTTGGGGTCTTTGAGGACCATTCTTCCCATAGCACTTCAGTCCATTTACTTGATTTACAGCAGTGTGCACATGCAGCCCAGACAGCAACCGAGTCCTGGGCTGCATCAAGAGCAGTGTGGTAAACAGGACAAGGGGGGTGATTCTGCCCCTTTACTCTGCTCTCGTCAGACCTCACCTGGAGTACTGTGTGCAGTTCTGGAACCCTCAGCACAGGAAGGACATGGAACTGTTGGAGCGGGTCCAGAGAAGGGCTACAAAGGTGACCAGTGGGCTGGAGCAGTTTTGCTATGAGGACAGGCTGAGAGAATGTGGGCTCTTCAGCCTGGAGAAGAGAAGGCTTCCAGGAGACCTGATAGTAGCCTTCCAGTATCTGAAGGGGGCCTACAGGAAGACTGGGGGGGTACTATTTAGAAAGGTCTTGCAATGACAGGACAAGGGGCAATGTGTTTAAACTGGCAGAGGAAGGATTTAGACTGGATGTTAGGAGGAAGTTCTTTACAGTGAGGGTAGTGAGGCACTGGAACAGGTTGCCCAGGGAGGTTGTGGCTGCTCCCTCCCTGGAGGTGTTCAAGGCCAAATTGGACAAGGCCTTGAGTGCCCTGTACTAGTGGGAGGTGTCCCTGCCTATGGCAGGGGGTTGGAACTAGAGGAGCCTTGAGGTCCCTTCCAACCTTACCATTCTATGATTCTATGATTCTATGATTTCACCTTTCTTTTAGGGGCACAAGATGAAACTTAATTTCTTACCCACCTTAGTAATTGTCTTAGTAATAGCTGTCTCCAGGGTTGATAAACCCTAGTGAATGGGCAGATGGATCATGGTTTATTCCTCATTGAGCTTTCTTGGGGGAGCTTAGACAAGTTTACCTGATAGATGATCTGAAAATGTAACTACAGGTAGATGAGACGTGATTATCTGAATCTGATTGATTGATCAGGGTTGCTAGATCAAAATACATACCACCTAGATACTCATTCTAGACCTGCCCTTTGTATCCAGTGACAAAAAGTACTTTGTTTTACTGAGTCTGACAGAGGAATGGTATACAATTTCCACTTTATACCCACCTTGTCCAGTAGATGGTTCATCCACCCCCTGTATAAACTGTAAGTTTGTATGTGGGAAAACACAAATTGTTTATGTGCTTCTATTGGTGTAAAAGGAACCCTGCAGCCAGAGTGAGGTCAGTGGTTTTAAACCATTATCACTCATCATTCTTTACACGTGTAAGTTTGTCTCACAATCATTCTCTCTTGGCTTGGTCTTCTCTTTTTGTGCTTTATGGTGAAAGTGAGACTTCCTTGCTTCTGTTAGGAGGATTCTTGCCTGTGTGATTTTTAAGACTATTTAGCATACCATTTTTTTCAAAGAAGAAACCACGAACAAGTCTTAAACTATCGACACATGTGAAATCAAATTCTCTGATCACAGAGATACCACAGTAACTAAATCTAACACAGTGAATCTAGAATAGCTCAATTGGCATCATGGGAGTTACTTCTGTCTTCCTATTGGTACAGCTGGAGGCAGAATTTGACCATAGAGAAAAACATTATTATTTAGTTCATTAATCACCAAGGAGACTTACTAGCAGAACAATCCTACTGGTATTCATTTTTTTCTTGATAATCTTATTAGAAACAGAATTCTAAATTGCATGCAAAGAATTCAGTGGGAAAAAAAAAAAAACCACAAAAAACCCAGGCAGCGTTTAGCAAGCAATCCAACCTATTTCAAGTGTAATAAGTTAATAGCAACATTCTTACAGAAGCCCATGCAAACAAAAGCAAAATACAATGGCATTTGAAAATGGAGAAAGTGAAACACACAAATGAATGAAATAGTTCAGTGAATAACACCACTGGTTAAAAAAAAAAAAAAAAAAAAAAAAAAAAGCTTATTGTCTTCAACAGTCTCCTACTCAGATTAAACTACCAACCAATTAACCTATTCAGGGTACACAATACTTTCTTAATACAATAGTTGTGAATGGACCAGTGTAAGAATGATGCATTGTCTATCGTTTGAATACATCCTGAAGAGAATGAACTCAAATACAGAAACTAAGCTCAAGATATGAACAAAAGATAAATGTTAACATGTGCGTACTTGCTCAAAAGAAAATCACAGAGGCCACCACATGATGTAGTGCCGCAGTTACTTGAAGATGACCTCTCACAAATACCAAGAAATATAATATGCTGTGATTTATAATGGTAGATTAGCTGGGTGATTATTTCAGTTGGGAAAGGTGTCCTTTCTGATAATAGCTCAGTCAAATTTCTCCTTATGCAGTACACATCTTGTAAGTTTTGCTGGTTCTGTTAGCAGTGAAATTGAGGTTTGATGCTTATGCCAATACCAACAGAAAACATATCAGCACAGCAATCTCCTACAGACCACTCTGAATTTTTAAAAAATTCTTTCTTCAGACTGTTGCAGATTTTACATATTTTCTTTTCTAGCCCTCCACTAGTTTCAAGAATCTGTGGTGCCTCATAAACTACAGGGAACCTAGTCTGATTCTAAACCCTGATGCTTTTTGTTGGATTTTAAAAGTGTCATATTCAGGATTTACACCATATTGGTTGTCTGCATGATGCTTGGTTCTCCTATAAGTAACAGTTTCTCATTGAGAATGGATAGTAAAAGTGCCAAAATCAGGCAAAAATTATCCTGGACTTCAGACCACAGAAGTGCAACCTGTGGTGACTTACTGCCTCCACCACAGACTTCCTTTGCACCCTTCAGCAAGTCACTTGATTTTTCAGAGCCTTGGCTACCCACTTGTGGACCAAGAACAATAATACATCATTTATCACACTTTGTTTATCTTCTCTGGGTAGCTGAAAATATCACAAGATATGTGGGTCCACAGAGTATCTATTATTATACAGGCTCAACTTTAGCTAGTCGGTAGCAGGTACTGGAATGCAAATAGTAGCTGTAGCAATAGAAATAATAATAAATAGGAGGGATGGAAGGAGACAGCATGATTTACATGGACACTCTTTATCCCTGACTGTTAAACACCCCTTATGCTTTTTGCTCTACAACAGTATGCGGTTTCCTGAGATCTCTGCTCTTCAATCATGGTTTTATTTAGAGTTGAGGTATCTGATTGTTGGTCTGCAGGGAAAAAAAAAATCATTTCACCAAATGATTGGTGTGAGGAAAGAGAAGACATTTCTGTCTCTGCCATTCAACCAACTGTGGGAGGAAACCCGTTCATTTGTTTAGGTTGGTTGTAATAGCTATTTAAAACTGTAAAGATTAATGACACACTTCTCTTCTGCCTGTTGCCTTTGCCATTATGGCTCTGTAAATTATAACCATCTAAAACCCCAGTGACTTTGATGTTTTACAGTGTCATTTTTGTGAGAGAAATGTGCAAGTAGGGGAAGATAGTTTTGTCTCTCGGTTTGCAATGAGAGACTGAGGACAAAGAAATGTTATTGATGGATTCAGCTAGGATTTCTGTAATCTCCTTGATAAGCAGAATTTACCAGATTTACTGGGAAAGCTCTCCATGTAACTTGTCAGGCTACAGTGCCCAATGCCCTTGTCAAGTTAGCTTTCCCTCTATGGACAACACCGATCTCACCGGACTCTGAGTCCCTTCAAGGACCACATACTTCAACAGTGTGTCCGACACAACAGCACTGCTTTCTACATGAGGCTCTCCAGCAGCTCAGGGTTTCATCTCTGCAAGACACAAAAGGGCTCAAGGCTTTGAGCTGTGAGTTTCTGGGACACTTTGACCCTTGTTGAATATTTGCTAAATTATCACATAATAAGTTGTATCATTTAGGTCATATTAGGTTAACTGACTGTCACCACTTATTTTATAATATAAATTACTTGGATTGGCCAAGAGGTTTGAGTGCCTGATAAGTAATTAATAATAGAACATAAGTGAAATGAAGAGGTTGCAGACCATTTTGGTTTCTATTTTATTTTACTTTGTGATTTCAAATACTCCCGCTGGTTTGTTTGTCTTTGTTTGGTTTTGGTTTTTTTTATTCCCCCTCCCCCTTAAGTATGAATACTCTGAAGTTGCAGTTATGGTTATTAATGATAGGGATAATAAAACATTAATCAAATCTTTACAACTTTAAATATAGAACTGTGCCTCATTAAAGTATATAACAATCTTAAATGCAATCTCTCTTGTGCAACTCTTCTTTTCTCTTTTATTTCTTCTTTAATTTTAATTATATTTGTCTTTCAAGAATTTAAAATTTCATTGTGTAAATGAATACACTTGTATACCCTTGTTCCAGCTTAAGCTTTAGCTTAGAAGATGATTGCCCTGATGCACAGTTTTCTGAAATAATGAAACAGATTGCTGTGATGCTACGATGATCTGTACAGCAGCATTCCACTTTCCTAACACAGAAATCATAGCCCATCAAGTAAAACTATGGCTTTTTCTAAGGACAAACAAGGCATTTGTTTATTCACTTTTAAAATAACATGATTTTTAAATAATCAAGATAAAAAGGTCACATATTTATTAATATGTAGCACACTTCTCATTACTCTGGTAATATTATGCAACTGTTGCCTTTCAGCTGCCAGTTCTTTGCATTCATTTAATGTGCTCATATATCCCTGTATGTGTCAAATGTTACTATGCTTTTTGTTTTATTCAAGCTGAATACATTATTAACCTCTGCAGCACTTATTAGAAGGCGATGTCTTTTTCCATAAGGAAGAAGAATTTAAATAGAAAACAAACCAAAACAACAAAAAACCAAACACACACACACACACCCTCAAAATAAAAAAAAATAATCCAAAAAAGCAAATTTACATTGCCACACCAGAAGCTTCTTTTTAAACTGACTTTCAAAGTGGTACATCTTACATTGGAATATTGATAGTTATTAACTTCAATACTTAGATGCCCAGAAAAAGTTTATTTTTGAGTTGCCATTACTCATTCAAAGACCAGCATCTATCTCAAGGGACTATACATTTCTGACAAGGGAAATGCATGCAAATGCTTCATTTCCTTTAGGGAAAAGAACATTCCCTGACAACACTTTGGGTAGCCTTAATAAGCTAATGATTACATTATTTTACTATTAGTTTATTTCCAGCAGAGATGTTTATATTTCACTGAGTCAAGCATCTCAGCGCTGACTGTCTCTGGTCTGGCATTATTCTAAATCCAAAGTAAAGGGTTTACACACAGGTCAGCTGAAAAGAGCTGATGTGTGTGTTTCTGCAGTCATGACCCGCACTTGGATATAGAGGAAGGTAAATGTGTTGCAAGTCAAGGAGGAATTGGTTAGGGATCATCTAGACAAGTTAGACATCACAAATCCATGTACCCCAATGGGATGCCCTCACAAGTGCTGAGGGAGCTGGCAACTTCCCATTATTTTGGAGAAGAGGAGAGGTCTGGAACTTCCTGAGGACTGGAAGAAATCCAGTGTGACTCTGGGTAGGTGAGAGGAGAGAAGTGGATGTTGAGGACCAGAAGAAGTCTGGTCAACAGAAGTGGGTTGAGGACTAGCCGAATGACAGGGCATAGAGGGTAGTTTTCAGTAGTGCAGAGTCTAGTTGGAGACCTGTGGCTAGTGGTGCTCCCCCAGGGGTCAGTACTGGGTCCAGTCTTGTTCAGCATCATCAGTGATGTGGATAAAGGAATTGATTGTACTGTCAGCAAATTCACTGATGATACAAAACTGGGAAGACTGGCTGACACACTATTAGGCTATGTTGCCATATGGTGACACCCAATTAGGTTGTAGAGGAGAACTTCAGAAAGTTCAACAAGGGTAAGAATAGAGTTCTGCACCTTGAGAGAAGTAAGCCTAGACACCAGTACAAGTTAGGACTGACCCTCTGAAAAGCAGCTCCTCAGAGAGTGATCTAGGAGTCTCTGAGCAACAAGTTAACCACGAGCCAGCAGGGTGTTCTTGTGGTTGAGAAGGCCACTGCTGTCTTGGGGTACATTAAAAAGAGTATGACCATGAGGTTCTCTCTGTCTGCTCTGTCCTAGGAAAGCCATATCTGGAGTACTGTGTCCAGTTCTGAGCTCCTCAGTTCAAGAGGAACAGGGTACAGCTGGAGAGAGTCTGACAGAGGGCTACAAATATGACTCAGGGGCTAGAAAACCTTTTAAGAGGAGATACTGAGAGACCTAGGGATCTTTATCCTGGAAAAGAAAAGACTTAGAGGGTGTCTTATAAATGCATGTAAATACCTAAAGGGTCGAAGTCATTAAGATAGGACTGGGCTCTTTCAACTGGTGCCCAGTGATAGGGGCAAGAGGCAATGGGGTACAAGCCAGAACTCAGGAAGCTCCATCTAAACATAAGGAAAACCTTCTTTACTTTGAGAGTGGTGGAGCTCTGGACAAGGCTACCAAGAGAGGTTGTGGAGTCCCCTCTGGAAACTTTAAAAAACTGTCTGGATTTGTTTCTGTGGAACTGGCTCTAGATAAACCTACTGTGTCAGGGGAGTTGGACTAGACGATTTCTAGAGTTTCCTCCCAGCCCCTACCATTCTGTGATTCTGTGATATGCATGCTTTAAGGCACAGTGATGCTGATGGAACTGTAGTAAAGGATGTTGAAGGCAAAGTGTATCATTCAGGTAGAGTAATTCTGGTGTAATTCACTGAACTGGTGAATTGTGTAATTTTTCATAACAAAATGATAAGACGGTAACAGTTGGTTTTAGTGTGATTCAACTATAAAATATTTGTTAAAAAACATTTTTTAATCAACCATCTTATAAAACAGTCTTTGTAAACAGCTGATAATTATATAAATTAAGGATGCTACAACCTAATTCACACTGGTGCTGATGTTTTCACAGACATATTAAGACTTTCTGGACTCGCTGTGAATATTGTTAAAATCACTGAATATCTATTTCCTCAGTTCTGGAAGGGTTATTAGTCATACAAGTAATTATATTTTACTGTCTTTACAGAGGCAGCCAAACATCTCTTGAACAAATCTGTGTTCTCCTGATCTTTGTCATCTTCAAACAGAACTAGTGCAACCACAATTAGAATGTCAGGTTCTGAACAAAATATCTGAGAATACATGGCTAAGAGGCACACATGTTTTTGAGTTTAGATGAGAACAATGTGAAAATCTTCTTTAACTCTTCTGTGACATCCTACAGAATGGAACATCATGATTTTGCATTGAGTCTATTATCTGACATCTGCTGGAAAAATGCCATAGCAAGCTGCAGCAGTCTAAAAGACTCTTGAAGTGCATCGAGGATAATTTCCTAATCCAGGTAATAGGAAGGCCAACCAGATAAGATATTTTACTGAACTCATTACTTACCAACTCCAGGCATTGATCTTGATGTATGTTTAAATGCACAAGAAAATGTAGGTGTCTTTCGGGAGGCAGATTGCAACCACCGTCATACAGTGGATGAAACTTGGTTAAGCAACAGCAGGCAGTTACTTCTGGTGGTATAAATAACCACTATTTTCCCTGTTGATGGGAAGTTATCCTGTTTGGTGCTTGAACAGTCATTAACTAGATTTCAGCCATGGACTACACTCAGCAGGTAAACAGTATCAATACCTGGTTGAGTTGATTTTTGGTGAAAAATGTTTATTAAAATATATTGGATATTAGGTAAAAGTAATTTTAAAAAATATTACAATAAATGAAAATAATTTGTCTTAATTAAGAAGAAAAGTAATAGGTAAATTAGGTCTTAATTATAAATAATAAATAGATGTATTAATTATAAGGAATAAAAGTTTTCAGATTATATCAATATAAAAAGAATTAGACTTAGCCAACAGGTCCATAATGAATATTTCAAAAGCTAGTGTTTAAAATAAAACTGTTTGTGCTTCTTTTAAGTACAATTTCAGAAGTGTACTAATGGCATAAAGGAAGAGAACATTAAAACTGCTAAAATGAGTCAATAAGAGCAGCATCTTGATACCCTGTATTTCATTGGAACAAAGAGAGAAGATTAAAACGTCCAATTATTTTTTTCCAGAATTGAACACATGCTATAGTTTTTAATTGTTAAAGAAATTACGTTACTGCATATTAATAGTGCCTGTGACACGCAAAACCTATTTTAGTCAGTTTACTGATCAAGAGAGGTTATTTCTAAACTCTACAGAGCTGTCTTAAACCTGATACTTAAACCATTCTGTTTCTTCTATCACCAGCACTTTGCAAAAAAATTAAAGCAAAAAAAACCCATTGCCCAGAATTTGGTTGAGAGTGAGGCAGAAATACCTTATTATATATTTTAGTTGGAAAATGAAATAGAAATGGTAGCTTCCAGGTAGCATAAAATATGTAGGGAAAAAAAATCAGAGCAAGAGACAGGCTTTCTGAATTTACTGACTTTCTAACATACAGAAAATTACTTTTCTGATAAAGATGGCATTTGTAGTGGCTGGAAAATCAGTAGCTCTGATGATGACCATAAACAGTGTGACCCAATGTTTATTGTGATTTCCAACTTGGTTTATGATTACTGCTCTCTATGGGAGTAGGTTGCATTTAAAGGTTTTTGGCTGTAGACCCTACCTGTCTAGTCTATGCATGCAAATGAGCTGGTCAGAAGCTCCTTCAGAGCTACTAACCTCTCACAATTGCATTTGGGAGCATCACAGGGCACTAAATTTACAAGGACTGATTTTATCAAATGGCACTGGTGAGGCCTCTCCTTGAGCACTGTATGCAGCTCTTGGCCCCTCACTTCAAGAAGGATACTGAGGTTCTGGAGTAAGTCCAAAGGAGAACCATGAGACTGGTGAGGGGGCTGGAGGGAAAGTCTTGAGAGGAGAGGTTGAGGGAACTGGGGGTGCTCAGCCTGGAGAAGAGGAGACTCAGGGGGGGCCCTTATCACTCTCTACAACTACTTGAAGGGAAACTGTAATCAGATGGGGGTCAGGCTCTTCTCCCAGGCGACTTGTGACAAGATGAGAGGCCATGGCCTGAAGCTGCACCAGGGGAGATTTAGGTTGGATATTAGTAAGTACTTTCTCATGGAAAAGGTAATTAGACACTGGAATGGACTGCCCAGGGAGGTGGTGGAGTTACTGTCCCTGGAGGTGTTTAAGGAAAGATTGGATGTGGCACTTAGTGACATGCTCTAGTCAATGTGGTGACATTAGATCATAGGCTTGGGCTTGATAATCTCAGAGGTCTATTTCAGTCTCAATAATTCTGTGTTTCTGTGATTAATTTTAAATGCGAATCAGATAAGTCCATGAACTTTATCCTATCTTTGTGATAGTTTCCAAAGCAGTTGTTAATATGTGTGCATTTAATTTGTTTATCGAGAGATTCTGTTGATACCTACAAAATATGCATGGAGGATGTGTATGAGATCCACAGATTCCCTGAGTTTGAAATGATCTAGGGGCTCCAGAATGAAAAATCTATTAGGGTATTACCTACTTTTTGCTACTCTCTCTTAAGCTCTCACAGTAAATTAGAGGGCAATACTGATGAGCACCAAAAATTAATCAGAGCAGAAGGCTAATTGGGCATTATCAAATTCTGCTAAAAGTAAATCAAGTGCCGACACTGTTGTCATCTTGAAAATTAAGTGAGGTAGCTGTGTAGTAGATGTAAAGTCTAAGTGTATGAGACAAAATGATCATTAGTATTAATGCTTATCATTTATTTTGCATATGCAGTGAAATATCACACTAAGGATGAGGGTTCCATTTACTTGGCAAGGTACAGATACAAATGAAAATGTAATTGCTGGTATAAAGACTTTTTGGATTTAGTCCAACAGAAATCGTGAAAAAAAATTCAATCATGTCCTAAGTATTTCACTCATGTGAGTAATCCTAGAGACATAGAAGAGGTGATTCATCTACAAAAGGAATCAAGAGAGAAGTTTGTGCAAAACTGAAGTATAATATAAAGCAAAAGACAAGTTGAGGATCATAAGCGTGATAAGGAAGAAACTGAGGATAAAGGCATAAGCGCTTCGTTTCAAAAAGAGTAAGCCTCCTACTTTGCAAAGGATCCATCGTCAAGCCTTCTCATTACCTACTCTACACTCAGATCCTGAATTTTAATATGACTTACAGACTGCAAGTGGGATATCCCAAGGGTGATTTCCTTTCAGTGGACAGACTGGTCTTCCAAAACATTCAGGTCTTCAGTGGGTTATGAGCATTCCTGGAACCACAGAATAACACGAATTAAAAGGAGCCCTTGTAGGCAGTCTGCTCTGTCACCCTATTCAAAACAGAGCTAATTTCAAAGGTAGAGCAGGTTGCTAGAGCCTTGTCCAGCTGAGTTGTAGCTGTAAAGATGTGTCTTTTTCTCCATGCTCCTTGGAAAAGATTTATTTATTTTTGTGAATAACCAGTTGGAAATGCTCTTCCTGCAGTATATGTCCTTTACTTCTCTCCCTTTAGATGTGTGACTACAAAAATCTGCATTCCTATTCTCTTTTAGCTGAAGTTAGTCATGAAGTTTCCTCAAAGCTGTCCCTTGCCCAAGCCGATAGAGCCCAGCTCCCACAGCTTCTCCTTTTTCCCAGAAAAGGTTGGACCAGATGATCTTTTTAGGTCACTTCCAGCCTGGGGTGTTCTATGGTTCTTTATGGTGCAAGTTCCAGCCACAGCACTGAAATCTAGTTTATCCAAGTCTATTTTTTTTTTAATGTATTACTCTCTCAAAATAACCTATAGTACATTCCTTTGTATCTATGTACAATCTTGCAGCAAAAAGCTGTGCAAGACTAAAGCCTCACAGACCTGAAAATGCAATAATATTTTTACTTCATAGTGGTGTGTGACACTTAGTAGAGAGATGGCAGCACAAAACCCAGACTGCATCACCTTTATTTAGCAGGAAAACATGAACTGCTGAAGAGGGGACATTTGTTAGATGGTAAAACATATAAATAAACTGTGGTACAGAGTTGGCAACTCCAGAAGTCAAAGTAACTTCCTGACTCTTCAGTGAAGTGGATACCCCTTGCTGTTTATGGCCAACCAAATATGACTGGGTACTCGCAGGCACAAAAGTGAACAAATGAGAATGCAATTGAATATATAAAGAAAATGTGTTGGGAAGGTGACAACTGCATTGACTTGAGAGTTAGGAAATAACATTTCCTGCAGTAACATTATCTCAGACATCCTGTGTATTTTATGACATAACTTATATTTTACCACACTTAAAAGGTAAGACATATACTTACAAAGAAAAGGAGGAATATAAAAGACTGTGCTAAAAAGGTAACCTTTTCCATATCCCAGTTTTTAAAAGTTTAAAAGGCTAACATTAATGTGTGACTTTTTTTTTCCTTCTCATAATAACCATTAAAAAAAAAACAAACCAAAAAAAAGGAAAGTACAAGACAAAGTCATTTCCAAAGTTCCAAGCACTTCTGTTGTAGAGGTAGATGATAACTGTGTTTCTGTATGTACACAGGTTTTGGAACTATGATTTTTCAGAAACAAAATCGCTATTGGATTGAAAGGGCATACCTAAACTCATACAAAAATGCAGAATATATGGAGAAATACTAAAATACTAGGCAAGGTATTTTCTGTAATATTGCTATTGAAAACAATTTGAAATGGTGAGGTTCAGAGGAATGCGGCACAACAGGAATGTTCTGTCAGTGACACAAATATATTAAGTAGAACAATCTAAGTTGCTGCAAGTGTTACTTAGGCTGACTGATTGCAAGCTAAGTCATGGGGTAGGCAGAGATGCAATCAGGAAAGAGGTAGAAGTAGCCTTACTAATGAGCATAGTTTTATATAGAAAAGGTCATATACCACACATTTGATACAACTGTATGATGAGATTTCAATGTTGTGCGACCAACATTATTGCATTTTAAAAATAGACCTCTCAAAAATACTTGGCTGTGTCCAATATACAAAGTACATTCATAAAACACTCACCAAGTGAGAGCACTCAAAAATTATTTGTAGTAAAATACTCTGCTAATTTAAATCCCAAAAGGAGCCACAACAGGACAATCCTAGACCTAGGTTTGCTCAGTGCCTTTACTAGTTACCTGGAAATAAATTAAAAGCTTTTTTACTGGTGTGGTCTGTAGATATTCTAAGCAGCTGTGGCATGTTAAATAACAAAGACAAATTCTAGCAAGTAATCTGTATTGTACAATTAGACATACTCACATAATGTTTTTCAGTTCTTTGGCATTACGTTTTTTGCAATCACCATGCTGTGTTAGAAACTTCAATATAAGAGCAAGAGCTGCTAGTGGACTTGCCAGAGAGATTTACATTGTTACCTTTCTTTGAAATAGGTTTTACTGGATATATTTCCCTTCTTGGTTTTTTCATTTGGTTTGGGGGTTGGAGGGTTTTCGTTTTCTTAGTTGTTTTGGGTTTGTTTGGGGTTTTTTGTTTTGTTTTGTTGTGCTTTGTTTTGTTTTGGTTGGGTTTTTTTGTCATCATTGCCTAATCAGTCACTAATCAGAAAAAGCATTCCACTGGTAGGTCATGACCACGAGTGTCCATCTAATGACTGAGAAAGTACAGTTTTTAGTCAAATAAACTAATTCTGTCACCTTGCCATTTCTCACTTTAAATCCATTCTTGAAGTCCATGAGTGAGCTCCATTAAGATTGAACATGAGAAGAAAGGTGAAATCAATTTAAAAATGTACATTTGATTATTTTTTTTCCAATTCTTATTCCTGTGTAACACATTTGTAGAAATTTACAGCCACTGTATTTGAATGTGTTTTTCTACCTAGTTCAGAATTTTCTATTTAAATTTTTAGCTTTAATATGGTTTAACCAGCTCAGGAGACACTCTTTTAATACAAAGAAAAGCACAAAAGATAAAAAGAAAGGAAGAAAGTATTAAGGGGTGAAAGAGGTGTTATTGATGTGGAAAATGAAATGGAGACCCTTTTCCAAAGACTTCTTAAAAGAACTGTCCTTACAGTGCCTTCCTGCCATTTTCTCCCTTTCCCCAAAGATTTTGTAGGTAAAACCCAGTATCGTAGGTGTTTTTCTGCCCATGAAATATTCATAGTCTCTGCAGTCTTTGCTTAAAGGAAGGAACCAACAAAAGAAAAATACTTTAGATACAAGAAGGAATTCAGTGCTGCCTAACTTCAAAAATTAGGTGCATTTGAGAAAGAGAACTATGTCACAGTCTTCAATGTATTAGCTCTCTCCCTATAAATCTGTAGCTAATGATGTAATATGTAACACAAAAATCGTGTTGGAATGATATTAATTTCCATTAGGAATATGACCTTTTGTCATTTGGAGCAACATGAGTACTACTTTTTTTGTTTTGTTTTGGTTTTTTTTTTTTTCCTGAAATGGGTCAATCTAAAGAGGGTAGCTTCTAAATTACAGGGACAATTTTAGAAACAGTCTGTCAGGGGTTCCTGATTGTTTGAAATGGGTTAAAATATTGGTGAAAAATCTTGTTTGAAGGATTTATCCATGGATGAAATATAGACTCAGATAGAGTGAAATATACCAAACATCTTCACTTTACCTTTGTCATTGCTAATAATGATAAATCCCCCAGATAAAGCAATTATTGTATTTATAAAATGTGTCTTAACTGCAAGTGATTGCATTCAGAAATATCTCTAAAAGACGCTGGAAAATGAAGGAAAACACTGTTATTTCAGATCAAAGTTTGATATTCAGTGCAATTTTTATTTAATTTCCAAAGAGAACCCCTCTGAGATCACACAACTTGTGATTTCAAAATGTGAATATTTTCTACCTTTTTAATACTTTTTCCAGATTGACAGTAAGCCAAAACATTAATTATCCAATAAACTGTATTTCTCATGTTCTTGAGTTTCAGTGTCAAGAGTGGAATCAGACTTAGAAATGAATATATTTCCTCTCATCACCTCAGCTACTCCAAGAACTTCTCTACCCTGATGGAAGGAATGTTAATAGGGAAAATGATTGTGGTCCAAGTCGAGTCAGGTTGCCAGGACACAAGCGGTGATTAAAAGGCAGAAGTAGGGAACTGTATGCCAGTGATCATCTCTCTCAGGTAATTCTATTAAAGATCTTTCCAAGACTGCAGGAGAACAGGACTAAAGATTTCCCATCTGAAGAAGGATGATGGAGAGGAGAGCATTACAGTGCTATTTGCAGGGGATCCTTGGTCAGACCTTCTTTGCACAAGACATCTTAGACTGCAACGCAAAGAAAATGTTCAGGAAAATTAAAGTCACATTCCCACTGAATTGCCTGGGATTGCTTTCTCATTGTTCTGGTTTGAGGTTAATTAGAATATTTTAATGAGAGAAAATAGATCATAGGTTGTGAAAAGAAAATAATGATTATGTCTATATGATTTATTGGTTTGCTGAGAGGGATAAAATGTCAAAATATAAACAATGTCCTCTCTCTTTGTCCTGGGACTTTACCCTGTTCATTTCTCTGTCTGGTCTGTGTCATTTGATCTAGTTACTTCCATTTTACCCCTACCTGCTTTGATATCTCACCTCTAATCTCAGCAACTAACACACAAGCTTTGCTGCCTGCTGCTGCCTGCTACTGACTTCTACTTTGTTTTGTTTGTCCATCCAAGGTAGAAGTGGGAGGAAAAGAGGGGGTGGTAGCTTTGAACCCTTCTGGGCAGTTTTCTTTGTCTGGGAGGGAGTGTGGATTTCTGTATTATTTCTAACGTATAAAATTGTAAATACTTGTATATATTGTGTATATATGCTTGTAAATTTTGCCATACTGTAAATATAGCTTCATCTTCCAAGCCACCTGAGCTGGTCTGGTAATTCTCAAATAGTGTGGGGGAAAATTCTTAATCTCCCACACTCATGAATTCATTTATCAAGCTCTTTTGAGAATCACAGACCTCTGAGATCATTGAGCTCAGCCTATGATCTACCACCACATTGACTAGACTATGTATGTCACTAAGTGCAACATCCAATCTTTCCTTAAATCCCTCCAAGGATAGTGACTCCACTACCTCCCTGGGCAGTCCATTCCAGTGTCTAATTACCCTTTCCATGAGGAAGTGCTTCCTAACATCCAACCTAAACCTCCCCCAGTGCAGCTTCAGGCCATGGCCTCTTGTCACAAGTTGCCTGGGAGAAGAGCCTGACCTCCACCTCACTACATCTTCCCTTCAGGTAGTTGTAGAGAGTGATAAGGTCCCTCCAGGTTTCCCCTTCTCCAGGCTGAACACCCCCAGCTCCTTCAGCCTCTGCTCACAAGACTTGCCCTCCAGCCCCCTCACCAGACTTCTTGTTCTCCTCTGGATCTACTCCAGCACCTCAATATCTTTCTTGAAATCAGTGGCCTAGAGCTGCACACAGTGCTCGAGGTGAGGCCTCACCAGTGCCAAGTACAGGGCAGAATTACAGCCCTGGTCCTGCTGGCCACACTATTCCTGATACAGACCAAGATGCCATTAACCTTCCATGCCACCTGGACACACTGTTGGTTCATGTTCAGCAAGTCATGAGCCAGCACCCCCAGGTCCCTCTCTGTCAGGTTGCTCTCCAGGTACTCATCCCTCAGTCTGTAGCACTGTGGGTTGTTGTGGCCAAAGTGTAGGACCTTGCACTCGGCTTTGTTAAATCTCATACCACTTACAAGAGGACAGGTTGATCTCCTGTTCCATGATGCATTTTGGTGATTGGTTCTAAATCAAGAGTCTTTTGGAAATTAGTTCCTCTGAAACACCTTACTGACACCTGCAAATCACTTTCTGCATTTTTGTTGTGAGGTTTAAGATTCCCTTATGATGTTTGTGATGAAAATTAGAAGTATTTACATGAAAATTTTAAAAAATCTAATGGTTTCATTCATGAGGTATGATCTTTAGGTAATCTACAAGATGACATTTTATATCTGGTTTAAACCTGCCTTTCTTGTATTGTTAAATATCCTAGTTTTTTATAAGAAAAAAAGGTTTGCCTGGAGGAAGAAAAGACTTAATTTAACCTGAAGACTAAAGTGATATGAGTAGGTGGAAAGAAACATCAAGGTAACATGTTTTGCCACAATATGTGTGACTGCAGTCTGTGAGTTGTGTTTGTAAACTCCATTTTGGGTTACCATTAAGGCCAGAACCTTTTCTTCACCAAGTGTTGTTCAGATATAGTAAGAGAAACCTTCATGTCAACACGACTTTCCCACTATTATCATTGACTATAGAGAAAACCTCAAAGACTTCTTTTGTGAATATTTTCCCTCAGAACTTTTCAGTTCATTGATGGCAGTGCCATTTGTTCTCTGAATGCTAAAGTAAGTTTTGATTTTCAAGGTATAAGGAATATTTCAGTTTAGAATCATGATTTAATCTATCTTTTTGTAAAAGACGGACATGAAAATCACTTTGATTTGATTGAGACATTTGATCCAATCTTAAATATTATGTATGGATTTAACTACCTTTGGTGAAAGATACTTTTTCATAATCTAAGGAAAGTTTGGTGGAATTCCCTGAAACTTTTCAACATCTTTCAGACTGCTTAGCAGTAATTAAGAATTGTTTACTGTCTTTCCTACAGTGCATTCAGATCTCCTGCCAAAAAATGGTATACATTGCCATGAGTTCTACTGAGTTGTAGGAAAAGGGAAATTCACATTATCACAGCCTGGTAAAGGTGTTCTTACACAGGCTACAAAACAGTGTCTTCCAGGGCTTGCAGTTAGCTTAGAACAGGAAAATAAAAACATTTACATTTGGTTTGATGAAAATGCACTGTTCGGTTATCAGACCATTCTTTTCCCCAGTCATCACCTCCCCACCAGAGACAGTACTTTTGACTCACAAACATGCATCATCTGAAGACTAATATTTGGTGCCTCCTCTGGGGATGATATGTAACATCTGCTATAGACAGACCTTGTCCCATTGCTATTGATTCTGAGTCTCTTCTGTCCTGGGACAGAGGTTAGCCATTCAAGAAGATAAGGAGTTGTGTTTGGGATGAGGGAGTGGTCCCAGTCTGGCAATTAGCAACAGACGCGTTTAGGGCACAGATGAAGCATAAAATTGCCTAAGCCCAGGTAAGGTTTTGGCTTCTGGCAGAAGCTTTTGAACACTGCGGTGAAGGTTCTCCTCTAGAAATTTCTGCCACATGTGATCTGAGGAATTTTTTATTTCACCATAAGTCTGCCTCATAAGACTTTTGAATCATTTTATATACCAAGAATAACACAGTAAGATCCAAGTAAGAACATAAATATCTGTTATTTGAAAAAAAAAAAAAATTATGAAGTGGCAGAAGAAGCCTTAGATGGAAATTGTTTCGAATTGCTGAAAATAAATAAATCTAGATTTATGGACATTTACTGCTGTGAAAAAAAACAAAACAAACCATGATTTAAAAAAAAAAAAAAAGCCAAAAAAACCCACAAAGTCCAAACAAAATAGACATTATTTCACTCAAGGAATGTTCTTTGAAAGAAAAGTACCCCACTGATTAATATTTTGCACTTCATCCAGTATGCTTTTAATGGAAGTCTTCATAGTTACATACTTCAGCAATAATTGCTTTTAGAAAATTAAGTCTATTACTAAAGTATGTTCCATGTTAAAAAAAAACCAAAACCAAACCCCAAACAAATAACAAAACAGTGCACTTTTTTGGTCCCCATTCCCTTTTTACATGCTCTGTAATTTTTTATCAAAATAAGTTGTCCTCTGAACTCACCATGCAGGACATAGTCCTTTCCAGAACACCATTTGCATGTGGTAGATGATAAGGTAAAGCACGTGCAGTTATTTCATATCCCTTTTGAAAAATCATGATTGTCTAGTGCCACGGTAGGCTTCTTAGTGTACAAAGGGTTAGTGTGCATCATTAAAAGAATAAGCAAGCATTTGATTTTAATTGTAATTGTAATCCTCTCCACTGAAGCCTCAAATGCTGTCGTTTGAAATCTAGCGGAGATGTGAGTTTTCGCTGTAGCCACTTTACGTTTGTGATACATTAAAAGGTGTAATCCAACTGAAATGTAAATCACTGTTCTTGAAAACAAATTACAAATGAAGATAACAGGGCAGCATACTAGCACTAAAGCATCCGAAAGCCCATCTGAGGCGTTTTCTTTCAGACCCAAATTGCAGCAGCCCTGTTATCATGGGTAATAGGGTGCTACCAAGGCAGATTGATTACAAGGTTATGGTAAACAATCCTTTTAAATTTGGTGCCTCAATAGACATGCACATACAACATTAATCAACTGAATTCAAACAGAACCACAAAGGGAAATGGTGGGCCAGCCCTTGTTGCTTTAACTCACACAGTAAGTGACCAGACTTTAGTGCCCACTTGCTACAGAGGCGTTTTCCCTTCCTTCATAATCAGCATTAACTTGTATGAAATCTTAATTGTGAGACTTGCGGACAACAGGAAAATGAATACTTGAGTTGTTTTTCTCATGCTTCGAGGTACAGCAATTTTACTTTGCTTAGGCAATGGCCTCCCTGGGACGTGGCTAGCCTCTGTTTTGTGTGTATGTTCAGGCCCCATGGCTTGGATGAACCCAAAGAATGGGTTGACAGGGCAAGCTCTGCCCAGAGCTACAGTCCCACTTCTATATTCACCATTCAAGTCCAATTCAGAGAGAGATCAACCTTCTTTCCCCACTGAGGCCCTTCTCCCACAATAAATCCACCTTTCCAAATATACCCAGATAGTCCTATTGCATTAATAGCACTTTTTTTTTTGTTTGTAATATAAATTACTACCCCCCTTTTGAATCCTGTCACAACTCAAATTTATTACACTGCTCAACCTGTTTAAAAGGTTCATGCACTTATAACAGGTACTGCCAAGAAATCTCCTCTATAATTTGAGATTTTCTTTAGAAAAGCTGCTGTAATGGGGTAAGGAGTATAAGCATCTCTTGGAAGGATATTAATGTAATATGGAAAAGCAGTTAAGTTACAGAAAAAGCAAAGTGCAACAAATATTTTCTACTAAAAAAAAACCCCAAACCACCAACAATGGTAATTTGTCTGTCTCAAAATATGTTCTAATAATTTGGAAGATAATGGGCAATGTTTTGTACTTCTCTCTGGAATTTGGTCATTAGGAGAGGATATTTCCAGAACTCTCAGAGAAACAGTGACTACATATTGAGCTCTTTGAAGAACAGAAGATTCTAATATTTGACTGTAAACCACCCAATTCCTTTTCCCCAAGTTGCTTCTTACCACATATTTGGGTGTTTTTTTGGGTGTTTTTTTTTTTTTTTTGTTTGCTTGTTTTGGGTTTTTTTGTGCATCAGGCCAATTTCTGCACATAGGTTTGCACATGAGGCTGCAGAGTATGAATAAGCGTGGGACTCCGATTGCTGTGCAAATGACATACACAAAGTGCTGCAAAATATAGTGAATGAGTAAATGATTCTGAAGACTCATCAACATGAATAAACTGGCAGACCTTTACTAAAAAGTTTTTCAATTTACTCTACAGGCATTCTGTGGGCAGCAGTACAGTAATTTTCCCTGGGCTACTTTGTCAATATATGTGATCACCATTACTCACAGAATATAGTTTTAGGAATATAAAGATAATTCATATCACTTAGTTTATGGATTTCATTCAGCTTGTTTGAAGAGGGTGAAAAATTTTTGGGAGCTTTGAGGATGGTTCTCAGGAGAGATATGATGGGGACATTAATCCTCCAGTATTAACACAGAGTGCATTTCCTTTAAGAAATCCATCTAAATAGTGTTTGCCTAAATATTTTTCAGTACTCACCAACCCAGCCTAACCTAGACTGAAGATCTCTAGGAGCATAGATGCTACTTACCACTTCAGATTTAAATAGTAACCAAACAGCATGAAACCTGAAATTCTCTTTCAGACATTGCAGGGGCTTGTTTCCAAGATTAAATATTGGGTTTCTCACTTGGAATTCCCATTCTAACAAGATGATGTTTAATTAATGTGGGAGACACTGATAGCAGAAGTGTTAAGATTCTGACCATGTCTCAGAGGAGGCAGAAATACCTGGAACATAGTGGAGAAACAGTCTGAACTGATACTTCTGATCTGGGAAGAAGATTCTACAAAGAAACACTAGCCCCCAAGAACTTGAATATACTTACCAAGAAGAGAAACATTATTATCCTTTTCCTTGAACTCCAAGATCAACAAATATTTCTGCCACTGTGCAACATTGTCATAGCTGTTATTGAGGAAACAGTAGGAAGGGAAACTGACTTGCCCACATCCCTTTCACCTCTTGGACCCCTTAGATGCTCAGACACCTCTTATTTGAGATGTCACAAAAAGCTTGTTTCCTTGACTCCCAACCATGATTTTCCCTTAGCAGGGTGTTGCATAACAGATATTGAGTTAAGTTTCCAGTGTCCAAAAACTTATGTGCTCTAATAAACCACAGGTACACCCCTAAGCTTTTAACCAAAATAATAAAAATATAGATTTCATCATCTATATGAAGTGTAATCTTTAAGGAGTTTCTTTATTTGTATGACCTGTTATAAAATGATTGTGAAGTTTCATTAGACAGTAATAAAGAGAGAAGGAATAAGAATGTCACAAAACTGGTTCTGTTAATTTTAAAATTGCATACTTTTTCCAAAAATATTAAAAAAAAACCCAAGTCAGAATATTTGAAAAGTTCTTAAAACCTTAACTTTCAAGTATTTTAGAAATGTCTTTAAGAATAAGAAATGCTGAGAATTGTACACAAAGACAGACATGAACCTGACAGCATTCTGCTCAGCTACAGAAAGGCAGCTCACAGTGCAGGCTTGTTACAGACTTGTAACAAATTGGGCAATCCAAGATGCTGTAGTCAAGAACTATATGAAACACAAGGATCATTTGTACACATGGAGCTGAAAAATACGGTTGTTGTTTTCACTCAGAGATAATAATCATATCCCTGGGCTGCAGGATAAGGACTGCTTTCTTGCTTCACAAGCATTAAGAAACAACTCTCCCATTGTTAGCCTTCCTGAGGAGAGGCTGCAAATGCAGGGTCCTACAGGAAACAAAGAGGTGGGAATCATTTAGTGCAACCCTACACTTAGACAGGTGCCACTCTTAGTCTTTTTAATTGATCTCATTTGTTACTTATACCAGTAAGTCACACTGTTATCATCTCTGAACAAGCAATGGAAACCAGAATTTGTCACTGAATAACGGTAGCAGACCAAGTACTGAAATGGGCTGGTCATATAGACTTACTGGCTTAATTACATAACAGTACATTAGATTGAAATGAGATACTTAGAAAAATCCAAATTACATGCAGGCCTCTTGTTTCTTTATCACACATTGACACAGAACACACTTCAAACGCAACTGCTAAGAGAGTAAGTTATAGTCTTCTGAGAGGAAGAGAGACAGACACAAAGTTAGTCCCGAGATAGTCAAAGATTTTTGCAGTAAGATTAATCTTATGTTGATCTGAAGGCCTACTATACTGACAGCATGACACTAATCCAAGAACTCCTGTGGTCTTATGATGTGGACAGGGGCATCATCAAGGGTAACAACTGAGAGCCTTCAGGGGGTGGTGGGCAGGGGAGTGGGGAATTCAGTACTTTACAAATGTGTAACATTAGTAAGATTTAATTTGCTCTTGTTAGAATTACTTAGTCCTAGATGAAGTCCCATGTAAAGACTAGAGAGCATAAAAAGAGAGACACATTTTCCCACACTGAAAGAATATTAGAAATATTCAGATTATTTTCTCGCTATTACTAAACATGTTTGGTCACAACAACCCCATGCAGAGCTACAGGTTGGGGTCGGAGTGGCTAGAGAACAGCCAAACAGAAAGGGATCTGGGGATGTTGATTGACACCCAACTGAACATGAGCCAACAGTGTGCCCAGGTAGCCAAGGAGGCCAGTGTCATCCTGGTCTGCATCAGGAATTGTGTGGCCAGCAGGAGCAGGGAGGTCATTCTCCCCCTGTACTCTGCACTGGTTAGGTTACACCTTGAGTACTGTGTCCAGTTCTGGACCCCTCAATTTAAGAAGGACATTGAGGTGCTTGAACGTGTCCAGAGAAGGGCAACGAGGCTGGTGAGAGGCCTCGAGCACAAACCCTATGAAGAGAGGTTGAGGGAACTGGGATTGTTGAGGGAACTGGAGAAGAGGAGGTTCAGGGGGGACCTTCTTGCTGTCTACAACTACCTGAAGGGTGGCTGTAGCCAGGAGGAGGTTTCTTTCTTCTCTCAGGCAATCAGCACCAGAACAAGAAGATACAGTCTCAAGCTGGGTCAGGGGAAGTTTAGGTTCGAGGTGAGGAGAAAGTTCTTCACTGAGAGAGTCATTCACTACTGGAACAGGCTGCCCAGGGAGGTGGTGGAGTCACCGTCCCTGGAGGTGTTAAGGTGGGTTTGGACGTGGCACTTGGTGCCATGGTCTAGTCTTGAGACTGTGGTAACAGGTTGGACATGATGATCTTTGAGGTCTATTTCAACCTTGCTGATACTGTGATACTGTGATGTTTCTTAAATACAAATGGAACCCAAATGGAAACCAGTGCTGAAGTATTAGATAATGACACCTAGCTTCAAATTCTGTCATACAACAGTATTCTTCCTTTGTTGTTCACAATTTGACTGCTTCTGAGCCTTTGCCTAGCTCATCCCACTCAGCAGATAATTAAAGTTATAAAGACTGTTCTGCTGCCATATGTTTTCCCAGCTTTCTAGAGAACCAAAACATATGTTAGACAAAGCACATTCCAAAATTTTGTCCTTTTGAGCCCCCAGGAAGAGAAAGTGGATGAAATAAGACTACTTCAGAACAGTAAACTTATATTAAACTTTGCCTTTACTGTTCTTGGTGAACTGTGGAGGGAGGTCTCCGAAACCAAATTTATTGTCAATGGTGAGAATGCCAAGAAAGGAAAAAGTGTTGGGGGAAAGGATTAACATGGAATATATGAGAACAATTTAGCAGCCTGACATATTGGGACAATGCAGATACTGCTGAAGAAGAGGAACAAAATTGATGGGAGAGAAGGATACTGGAGAAAGAGTTAAAGGGGGGAGATGTAGAGTAGGAAACATAGAACAGAAAGCAAAATCCACTCAGAAGAAACTGCAACAGTGGAGAAAGATGTGATTCCTCAACAGAAACTTATATTTGAAATATGAGGCAAAAAGATAACACTCACAGAGAATGAATAATGAAAACTAAGGTATGAGATGAGTAATTGGATAAATGAAAGGCAGTAGTGTGAATCAGTACAGAAAGCTAAGTGTAGTAAGGGATTTGCATACTCCGACTGGTCACTTAGAACAAAAGACAGGGAAGATAGACCAGTAAAAATAGAGATGAGTTATAACTCATAGAATAGAGTCAAAAATTAAATAATAGAAAATGACTGGATGGAGGAAACTAATGGAAAACTTAAGAAATCTAAGAGAAAATGCTCAACCAGGAAATGCAGAAGAAAACTTCTGAAAAATACAAATAAAAAGCTTACAGAAAAATTTAATATGAAAACAAAAAAGGAAAATGTGAGATAGCAGGGGGACAAGTATGTGGAGGAGGCAGTAATAAACAGCAGTCATAATAGTTCAGATATAATAATTAATCTAGTTTTTTAACCTGACTATATCACTATGTGGTCATTACATGTGGTTAAATGAGATGACACATTGTTTGCATTGTTAAAAGTGTGTTGGTATAAACATTCCCTCTAGGTAGTATCGTTTGTACATTTGAGAGAGAACTGAGAGCAGAGAAAGCCTTCTCTTTCCTCAGCTTCCTTCACAGCATTTTATGGTACACCTTTCTGCCTGCTAGGAGCATACAGGGCTGTTGGCAGCCACACTGCAATTGGCTGACATGTTTAAACCAATGACTGCAAAAATGAGATGCATGAAGGACAGCTAGGCAGGAAAACTAGAGCTGTACTGGAAACCAGAAGGAATTGTGCTCTTTTCCAAAGTTGACAGGCATTGCAAAATAAGTAACAACAGCATATCTATCAGTAACCAGCTGGTGATCAGCTACAGTTTTGAACAAAACAGCAGTAATTGTTCAAACCTGTTCAAGTGTATGATAGGTATTTTTATGAGGCAGACATGAGGCAGTTCCCATTTTTTTCTCTGTGATACACCTATGTGGAATGAGACAGAACCATGTACTAAATGTTACCCCTCTTTCACTAGCTTTTTAAAGGGATATCTTAGATAAAGATGTACTCTGCTGCAAAGGAGTGGAGAGGTTTGCTTCAGTTTTGCATTCAAAAAGGACAGTGAAGTCTGGGGACAGTTTCTGGAAACTAATGTGAGAAGTATAGAGGTATATAGAGATAATAAAAGTGCAAAACCATTTCTGGAAACCAATGTGAGAAGTATAGAGGTATATAGAGATAATAAAAGTGCAAAACTTGCTTGCATAAAACCTATCTAACTCACAATTTAATTTGTAGTTCTGTAAAGTTAGTGAAACTTCAGATCCCACTTGAGCGCCAACACATAGATTTCTTACAGTCAGCTCTTGAAAATAGTAGTGTGGAGAAATCAGAGTTCTCTGATTGTTTCCACCACCTTCCAAATCCAGAAATATTTGTTCATGTTTTGTTTTTCTAGCTACCTGTGGAAAAGCTTGTCAGCAGGCACTAATTCCATGAGACAAATTCTTCATTTTGTGAACTCTGAAAACGAGTCTCAAGGAAATTATAAATAGACTTTAATTTCCCTCCTTATCTTAAAACTACTTCCAGAGTCCTTTGGATAATCTAGAAATGTTCAGTTTCCCTAAACTTTGATGTTATTTTATCATTTCAGACTCAAAACTCCTAGACATTAGTGATGCTATCCTGATGCTGTCATGTTTGCAGGATGGAGAAACAGCCTTGCCTCTGTCAGGTATGTGGTTCCAAATGGTAGCACAGGTAGCAAAGGGGAGAGAAAAAACGTGGAGTTAACTCACGCATGACACCAAACTTGTACAGACAAGGGGCATGATGACGCAAGCACCTCTTACAATAGGACTGATAGAAAGGTGTCTTTTTCATCACCACTCATGATGCTTTCTCTTAAATATAGAGTTGGTGGGGCTCAGAGCACAAGTTGCTCCTTGCAGCATTATCTACCTCTTAGCCTTAAAAGCACTGTGGATGTTTCCTTTTATCCTGAAACTTAAAACCTCTGAGATATTGAAAGAACATAAGTATTAATGATAAGATGTTGATGCAGTTTGGAAGGACAGCACAGATATTGCTACTGACCAATCACCTGTTTTACAGCAATAAGTATTTTTCTCAAGCCTACGCTCCCATTGTCATGAACTGATGTAGACTTTAGATTTTGACAGAGATTGATAAATTTTGCTGCTTCAGAATGAGACAAAAAAAGACCAGTTCCTCTGTAATTTTTATTTTAAGTAATCTTATACTTGATTTTTTTTCCCACATAACTTATAAATGAGTCAATGTGAAAAGTTTTTTGAAAAGGGAACTCTTAAAGAAATTAGTCTGGGTAAAACCACAATATTATATAGAAAGGATTTAAAGTTAAGATGTGATAAATTCTGTATATTCTTATTCAGAAGCAACCTTAATTCAATTTAATTCCCGAATCTGCCGTCCTAAAGACACCATAAAATTTCTAAACAAAATTTCCTGTAGAATTGATGTAGTTTAAGTAACACACTGCAGAAATTAATTCGGGTTAACTTTTCACAAATCTCCCCACAAAAATAAATTGCTCCTCATGGTAGACAGTTAGGACTGTTCCAGCGAGGAACATTCACAGCACTGAATGCCATTTTCATATCTCTTTAGGAACAAAGAAAAAGTTTAATACTGTTGCTTTCAGACCATAATGAATTGCTTCCATATTATTATTATTATTTGAAAATCCTGGGTCCTAACCTGCATGGAAAATTATGTTCCTGGAAAGTTGTAGATTATAAGGACAAACTGACACATTTTTGCCTTGGCAGTAGAATATAAATGGGTCATGAGAAAAGTGAACTTTACCTCCCTATCCTACTCCAATTTTCAGTTTTATTACAGTCTTATTGTCTTATTTGGACAATAGTGTAAGCATTTGTATTTAATGCACTAATTTAAACTGGTTTAATAGTCGACCTTGCAAAAACAAAACAAACAAAAAAAAGCCAAAACACTTGGATATTGGTTGGCACTGCTAGTAACAAAATATTTTGAAATGAGCTATAACAGATTTGACTTTTAAGATTTGTTCTGTAAAAGAAGAAAAAAAAAAAAAAAAAGATGGATTCATAATAACGAATTACCAGACAGCAAATAGTTACTAGAATACACAGTTTTAAAACTTGTAATTATACTTTTCTGAATATATGCAGCATAAACTAGCAAGTAGTAAATGTCTCAGCTTCTAAAACAGCTATCAGAGAACAGATGTGGAAGTTCAAAGCACCAAAAAGTGAACCAGAAAAGTAATATCTACCAAGAGGACTGTACATGTTCCCATAGAGGTTACAAGTAATTTTTTATGTTGAATTTTGATTAAACTTGTATTCATTTCAGGCTCATAACTTTAGATCTTTTCCCCTGCTAGAGCACACAAAGCAATGCAAGAAACAGAAGGTTTTGTTAGCTCTGACAGAGAAGCAACAGTTGGTTTAATGTGTTCTGTTTAGTTCTACTGTTTCTTTTTCTTGTGCAACAGTAATAATAAAAACTGAAGTACAAGTCTCAATATTTTCTTTCCTAAAAGTAGAGGAATGAGCAAGGCTTCTTCTGCATTAAGCTGTGGAAGCTGTCTCTATCTTTCGTTGCTTTAAGATCTTTTTGTGAAAACTGAGGTGGAAATTATTGTTGCCTGGCATCGCACTTCTGACTCCACAGCTACATTTTATGAGACTTGTGTGCAATTAGCCAGTTCATTATTTTATCCTAATTTTATAATAAATCACTTCACTCTTTTTCTCTCATCCATCATCAACTTATCTGCCCGCAAGTAAAAATGATACCAATTATTAATCAAGGCCAGGGGCACCCGCTCTTGCATAGGGGCACCATGTTTCAACTGTCAGGTGGCATCCATCCCAGCCTCTCTTTGTCAGCAATAAAGAAAATGAAATTGGACTAATATGAATCTCATTTCTGCCCTGATTAAAGGCCTACATTTTCCCTAGGCATTGCCTGACCAGGTCCTGACTTGTGAGATATTCAATGTTCTTGTAATGTCATTCGGACAGAGCACGCCTGTCTCCTTAGGTCATTGTTCTTCAGATTCACTTGTTTTACATGGAATATAGGCTAGAAAATCTAGACTTCCTTTGGGGTGTTAATTAAGAGGAGCATCCAAAATTAATCAGCAAATTCACTAGGGCGAAGGGGAGCTGTCTGAAGGCCTCGATATAAAATGCACTTCTAGTACAGAGAAATGAGCCTTCGGCTATTGACAAAGAGAAAACAAGTGCACAGACGGCAATCTGACATAAAAATTCATATACGTATACAATTTTACATTCATTTTCCTTGTCAGCTTGTCACCTTTAATTATAAAGGTTGATTCGCTATTTGGCAGATCTGGAAATTATAAACGCTTGACCATTTGAATATCATCATATGGTCAACATCTTCAAAAAAGAGTGACACAGGAGCATACCAGGAAAGGAACATTGCAAAATCCCAGCTGAACTTCTCTGATGATCACCTTGAAGGATCTTGGAGGTGTTAGGGACAGCTGGCAACATGGCTATAAAAACATTGAAGTTATGAACACCTGCAGAGAAAACATCGTATTGACCAGTTGCTTGCCCCTGTCCCTTTTTACTTGGAGAAGTTTCTAATCTTAATTTCTTTAGTTATTTTATCACTCCCTCCGTTCTAATGTTATTAGTGTGTGTTTTGTGTGTTTGGTGTGAAGAATTTGCATAGACCTTCAGGCTACTAATGACCTTTATGTGGAAACAGTAAATTCTCTGTTTTGCCCAGTGAAGGGAACACTTAAAAATAAAAAATGCTAAGCCCATATCATACGTACACCTCACAGAGAAGCTTCTTAGTTTAAAAAATTAATCAGGTAAGTTTGAGGGGTTTATCAGTAGCTGATAAATTAGAACTCAGTTTTTGCAACTGGATACAGGACTTTTTATTTGCACCTTGAAGGAAGTCCAGGAGCTCAAGTTTCAGAGGCTACCTGTTGTAGTGTTTCTGTAGTTCCACCTTTCTTATTTGCTATCTGTCATTGCTTTGTGAAAGTTTTCATAAGTTTGGGAAGACTGGAGCTACCCTCTTTTTGGTATTACAGCATGCCATAGTTTCAAGCTAAGAACAGTCATATTGCTCAGAATTTTAGGTATCACTATTAATTTTCATGAACTTTCATGAACTACAAAAAAATATAAAAATGGGCCTTAAAAATGCTATAGACTCATGCAGCTGTACACCTCGTAGAACTTTGCTCTCCAAATCTGTTCTGAAGAATTTGACATGGAAAATGTTATTTGAACAAGTTATTGAGTCATGGTAAACGTGAAAAGAGGGCAGACAAGTTGAAGACTTCAGAGAAGGAAGATTTTTGCACTGTTTTGCAAATACTTGTCTAATGTTACAAACCAGAAAACAATACAGTGTGGCACTCAATCTATCAATAGACTTGGTACTGTCATTTTTACTTTAAACTTCTGCACAAGCTATATGAATGATGCTCTGCACTGCAACACATGCTAATTCCTTAATTTCACTAATTTCAGATGCTGATTGCATTTTTTTTTAATTAGATACCTTCATCTTTAAATGGGTGTAGTAAGTTAAACTTCTCTACCACTGACTTATCAACTGCTGTAATTTTAAAGTTTTTTTCTACTGATGAATGAAGATTGTTAAGGGTACTGAATCTATCTTAGGATTTTTTTTCCATACTTCCATCTACATGGTAGCAAACCCAGGAATATTCATTTGCTGCCTATATCTGACTCTCAAAGAAATTTTGTAAATGCGTAAGAGAGTTGTCCTGATACTGAGGCTTACCAGCAGTTACAGATGTGACTGTGAAATATGATGGAGTGGAGTCAAAACTTGTAAGAGCGAGTGATGGTTATCCTTTTGCATCTATAGGACAGTAGTCAGAACACAGTAGAGTACTTGCCATTCTTGTTTTAATTAATATGGGTTCTCCTTTTGACTGATTTTATTAGAGCTAATGTGACCTAGTGTAGACACCCGTTAGGTGGCTTTAAGTTGCTTAATGATCTAACCTAATCAGCAACATCAAAAATTCCTATCTGATAATCACTGCTAAATTATTAGTACATTAGAGCATTTAGAGCGTTAACCCTGATCTCGCTTCAATGGTGTCTTACTGCCTGTATATATTTTACAAAGAACCTTCCTCTACATATGTATATAAACAGATTTTTCAAATGCAAAAATCCTGTATTTACTTCCTATGTATTTTATAAATTAACACGAAAAATAGCACACCAAGACTACTTTCAAAGCTTATAAAATACAAAAAGAAAAACCAAAACCAAAAAAGCCCCAAACCAACCTTAAAATACAGGATCATAGGATGTCATCTCCATTTTGTTATTGTCCTATTAATTCCTTATTTTGTGTGTTGCTTTTGCCCTGAATGTGTACATAATTTAAAATTCTAAATTATGAACTGTAAACCTTAACTATGTGTTATCTACATGATTACAATGACTGTTTGCAGAACAGAATTTCCTTTGACTTTTATTTTCCAAGGTTAAATGTGAACACAAATAAGACTTCTCTTTGCAAAGAGAGATGCATGTATTTCCCTTCTCTGTGTGTCAAGTATGTGTTTCTTCAGTTCTAGAAAGGTTCACTCACAGAGGCTACATCTATACTGCAGTAGAAGAATAGTATGAAGCCTGAAGAGAAATGCCCCCACTGTTCCTAACCCATCATGTCATCTCTTGGGGTGATGCAACATACCTCATTCAGGGATTTCTACACCTCTCTGAGGTGCATTCTGAGACTCGGCATTTGCTGAAGTAAAAACACTTCCAACTTCTTGATGCTGTTCTTATAGATCTCTGTGCCCTTACAGAAAAATACCTGAAGAAAACACATGTAACGGCCTAGTGTTCTTTCTAAGCAGAACTGATATTGAGTGGTGAAAGGAAGAGTAGAATCTGTAAGAAGCCTTCATGAAAACAGTGGATAAACGATGTGAAACCTAAATTCACCTTAGGAATTGTATGAAGTCTGCCATCTCAGACAAAATGAGACATAATCATAGTTCTGTGAATGGTTATACCTTTTCTTCAGCTGATTTTATTTTCTAGCTGTAAAGCAGTACCTTTTATCTATATTTCCTGCATCTCTGGTTCTGGGGAGAAAGGCTTATTCCTCGTGATTCAATCAGGCAATCAGAAAGTCAGTAGAGGTTTCTAGCACAAGGCGATTGCGACCTTGGTGCTCTGTACTCCCTAAATATAAACATAAAGTCAAACAGATAAACTATTTACATGTTTCATTTAAAAATTAAAGAACAAATTGCTAATCACAAACAAAATCTCCTTATGACCTTTAGGTTTTTATTAAATAAACCAAAATTCCAGTGAGAGTAATTTTTTGTACCTACAAAGCACCTACGGTACAAAGATAGTGGTGCTGACCTTTATCTTCCAATATACCTCTCTTCTGTCAGTGAACAAAAGTAATCAAAACCACCAAAGATACGAACATCAATAAAACTTTGCAAGAGATACTGAACTTAATTAACCAATAATTAATGCATAGTAAATTAAAATTTTTAGTAATTCAAGGCATTTCCCTAGCTACTTTTTCCTTACCTTTTTTTTTTTTTTTTTTTCAAGACTTCACAGGATAATTTTGCTACAGTTTCACATAACCAAATTCCCCAAGCTACTGCTGAAGAAATTTGTTCTGCAAGGACTGCAGTAATTCATACTCTCCCTGCAGTGGGTACCTAAAACTCTCGAGAGCATGCTAGCAACAGATACCTGCCATAGTGGTGGTTGGACGTTAATCACAGAGGATGGACATTGTTTTTCTATTGCCTATCTTTATGATTTTAATTTTTTCTACCATGAAGTTGACACACTTATTGTAATGTTCTGCTAAACAAAATTAGAGGACAAAATCAGCATCTCTCAGACTTATTAAAAAGAAACCAACTAATAACAACTGATTGTTCGATTAGTAAATTAATATTAATCTGTAGGAATTGATTTTTATGCACTGCTTAAAGTATTACTTAAATCAGAACTTAACTGTACCCTTTGCAGTTGCAATGCTGTATTAGAGACCACTTCCAAATGAGGGAAATTACACGTCTTTCTGCACTGGGAAGATTTGGCTACTTTGCTGCTTCCTGGCAGAAAAGACTTCCCAGTTCATCATGTAGATGTGGAGGTCAAGAGAAAGAGTGCATTTCCCACCTGAGAACAAAAGTTTTAGGACAGTACCTTCACATATCAATAGGGAAAACTTGATCAGTGGCAATGGCAGAACTTTACACAGATTTGGGATCCATGTTTGCGCCCAGAAGCTTGGCAGAGGTAGCTTGGGTGCAGAATGGCATTTGAAAGTTTTGGGAGGTTGGGTATATCCTTCGTTTGTAAGGTGTTCTTCTGGTGAAGATCTGCTTTGTATCAAACAGCCACAATGTTTTAGCCTTGCTAATGTGCAAGAGAATATTGAATATGTAGTGCTGCCTCTCAACCAGACCCCAAAATGCAGGAACATGTGCACCCTAAATGGGCAGGATAGTGGGACAGGTGAGTTATCCTTCCCTTCCCAGTGAAGAGGTGTGTTCACGTCTCTGTGCCAATAGTCTGTCCTGCACCACACAGTAGTGCAGCAGGAAGAAAGACACCTTGTGACAATCAGAGACTGACCCTGACTCACTGTAGTCATTCCTGTCTCTTCCAAGTGTGGACTTCAGGGTCAAACCAGTCATTGACTCATTTGCAGCATTTTTTCTAAACACTTGCCATAAGACAAAAAATAAAGGATAGCCTTTCTTAAGACAAAGGTATCTATCAGTTGCCTCAGATCTACTTTCAGTGGCTAAAGAAGTAGTATCTCACACATTGAATAACTAACAAGTTCCAGTCTCATCTGCCTTAGGTTCTCCCATGAGGTGGGTTTACTTTGGCTGGATCCTAGGAGCCCACTAAGTCACCCTAGTTCTCTCCTTTTCAGCAGAACAATGAAGGGAAGAAAACAGAATGGAAGGAAACCTTGTAAGTCAAGAAGGCAGTTTAATAAATCAAAGGCCGTGTGCAGAAGTAAAGGAAAACAAAAGACATGTGCAGATGCTCTTGAAGAGAAACATTGTAATAATGAACATCATTCTTCCCTCCTCCCACCTCTCCCCTCTCTTCCACCCCCCATCCCCATCCCCCCATTAGCTTTTATTGCTATGTAGGCGTTGTATTGTATGAAATACCCCTTTGGTCAGTTTGGGTCAGGTGCCCTGGCTTTGTTCCATCCCAAGATCTTGCCCATCCCCCAGCCTGCTAGGGTGGGAGGAATGATGGGAAAAACTTTGATGCTGTGTGAGCACTGCTCAGGAGTACCCAAAGCACTGATATGTTATCCACACCTTTTTAACTACCAATACAAAACACAGCACTAGGAGGGCTATTATGGGGAACTTAACTCCATCCCAGCTAGACCAAACAGACCTCATAAAAATTTTGGAGGAGTTTTGACTGCCATAATAGGTTGAATTCTGGATGATGTTGATGTCCTGTTGTGATTATCAATGAGATGTAAGGTTGCTTTGGCTCCAGACTGGTCTAAATGCTGTAAGTTATCTTTCTGCAGGAAGTAACACAGACAGGGTGGGAAACAGATCCATAGTGCACCTGGTCTTGCAGAGCGCAACTTTGGGATAAGACTGTGGTAAGCATTCATGGGTTAAACAATCAAAGTGCGTCAGTGAGAGAGGTGGTAGCAAAAGTATTCGCACTGATGACTGCAAGAGACCTTTGGGTTTCTGTGTGGAATTCACCAACCACCCTCCACTGACAGACATTCAGGCAGTTTTGTGGTATACATGGCATTAACTTGATATAAAAAAAAATCTTCTTCATCCTTTTAAAAAAAGTAATTTATAAAGCTATTTTTTTCATCATTCCTTTTAAGTATTTTTGTTTGTTTGTTTGCTAGTTTCTTAATTTTAAAACAGAAGTTTGATCCTAATTTATTGCTGATTTTATTTGCAGTTTGGTTTGAACTTTGATTTTGTTCGCTTCATTCTGTTTTTTTGCTTATGAAAATTGCCTGGCATCCAATGAATGTGCAACTGAGAAAATGTGGACTAGTACATGATACTATGTGCAACTGTTGAAAAAAATACCTGCCAATCCCATTTCATCCTTAACAGATATATAGAATGATATAGTTTTATTTAGGTCATACTTCTATCACAATGAGGCTTGACTTAAATTTCACTCTTAAGTAATCAATGTTAAATCAAACAGAAGAAGACTGCAAGGACGAGTACAGTTTTGATTTACATGTGCTTTATTGCAATTGTTTTCATCACACAAACTAGTTGCCAATACTGAGTGACAGATGTGAGACCCAAGGATTATGGAAACATCAAAATATGTCAGATTCTCCTACCTCTTGGAAAATTTTAAAACCACTGTGTTGACATTCTTAGGTATTATAAGGAGGTTGTGCTGTCAGAAAGGAACCAACCAAAAAAGAAAAAAAAAAAAAATCCTGTAAGAGCTGGACTACTGAACACAGCTAACGTCAATTTTCATATAGGTAGAAAAATGTTTAACTCTATTACAAGGAGAAGTTGCACATTTTGCTTTGAATTGCTTTACAGAGATCTCCAACAAAAGAGCAGAGACCAGTATAATACCATCACCTTAAGGATTTGGAAAAGTTGCAGTTCAAGCAGTGTTGGGAGGCTGTGGATACATCTTCACCATGGAGGCAAAGGTAGCCAAGATCACTGCTGGTGAACCAACTCAGGTCTAGAGACAGTATATCTAAATCTGAAGGGTACCAGGCCTGAGCTAACAATCACTTCTGATTTATTGACTCCTTGACAGAGTTTATCAGCTTGTTGCAGGGTTGTGACAACTTGGTGAGACTGCCTCCAGAACAGCACTGTGCAGAGGGCGTGTGGCTTTGTGCTGCATGGACTGACAAAGCGTCCTCACTGAGTTGGGAATCTCTGTTGAAATGCCACTCTAAAGTGTCAGAATACTGTCAGCCTGCCTGATTTACCTCCACATATCCAAGACATAATCCTTGGTAAGATTAACACTTCTGCAGACTTTAATTTATATTATGATATATTTTCCCTAGGATGTTTCTGAAGGAACTGAACTGCAAGTGTGGGAATTACTGAAGTACCCACAGCACACTAAAGGAGGGTTTTCAGCCTGACTTCTTGGTCTAGAGTAGGGTTTGCAGTAGGAGTTAGTGGATGAATACCTCACCACTAAGGGGATGGACTGGGGTCAGAGGATCACTTAAATTCTAAGAATTGTAATATCCTGCGTTCATCTAGTTATGAGGCATTTTTTAGGTTGCATGATACTAAACTTTAGTTTATAGTATTTTAGTTTCCTTTTGGCAATCTGTTTTGTTTCATTGTACTGTATGGTTTTGTGCCTGCAAACTAGATGCCTGCAAAATGGATTTCAGGGAAAACTAAATGAGGATCTCCACTGGAGAGGTGCACCAAATGTGGTGTGTTCCCTCATGCAGCCAAAAGCATTTGAACATTGAGTGAGTGACTCTGAACCGTGTGTGCCATAAGGTCTTTCAGACCAGAAGATCATATTAAGTTTGCTCTGAAGTTAGAACGTTCAACTACATAGCAAGATGTAGGGCTCCAGCATTGACTGGTTTAATCTATTGATTTACCCTTATTGCACTGAATTATTTGCTAATGTAGACACACCCTTAATCCTCCTTTTCTAATCACATACTAAGTTCACCTCATACTCAAATAAAGTTGGAAGTGCTTCCTTACACAATGTTAATAAACTCTGCTTCGCTATTATCAGCAAGAGTTTAGGTTTCTGTTTCAGAGTACTGAGATTATCCTGTATCAAGCTGCTATGGAAAAAAAAAAAAAAAAAGAAATCCCAAGAGTTTGAAAAATCTTGAAGACAATGACATTTCAAAAAACCACCTCCTGAAAAAACAGTGATTAAATAGAGACTTCTTTTTGCCACCAACCAGAAAACAGACTTTGGGAGGAATTTAAAAAGTTTTAAAAGTATTTTAATGAGTTGAATTCACTAATATCTGAAGCAATTTTTCAAATTTAAGATAATGAAAAGCCTCTATAAATGAATGATAAACCTAACATTGGTTTTAAATATTTCCACATGATAAATCCAACATTGGTTTTAGATATTTCCATACAGGCTTTTAAGATAACACCACATATTGTCTTTGAATGAACTAAATAGCAAATGTGCTCCCATTTCCTGTTTGCTATTGGGTTTTGTGTAGTAATTCAGGAAAGAAGTTTAGGAAAACAAAAACCTCATCGATATCTGGGAATATACGATGACTCCTGGAGAAAGACTCATGCTAGATATTGTTCTGCCCACCTTTCCTGCAAAACCTGAGCAAGGGATCTGAAAATGTCCATCTACTGAAGCATCATTTTGCATGAGTATTTTCTGCCTGATTCTATGAGAAAATCCCATGTCAAAGCAAGCAGGACTCTAGCCCAAATCTTCCCAAATGTAAGATATTATAACCCTCAAGAGAGAGAAGATGATTTTAGAAGGTCTGATCACCCCACCATATTTAACAGTGATGGTGAAATTTTAAGTGCTAGCACATATTCCAGCTAATGGGATCCATCTTGTAAATCATTTAGCGCAAAATAAACATCATCAGTAAAACAACAACACGTATCTCAGGATTTAGCTTAAACCAGGATCCCACTACATGTATGAATAGTTTACTCACCATCTTTATAAAAGATAAAATTTACAAGCCATCGGTTGAAACAAGTAAAAATATAAATGATTGTGTTTCTAAGTTAAATACGCCACTTTTCTTTTAGTTATAATTTGCTCTTTGCTCTCTGTCCATGCAGACATTTATATGACAATTGAATATTACATGCTACCCCTGAGCTTGAGCCTATGAGCTGTTGCCTCAGTGACAGATGGGGAAAGCAAAGCTAAAACAGTTTATGTGCATTTTTTTTGTTAAGCAACAAAACCAGAAGAAATACTTTAATTAGTTACTACTTTAAATACTCTGCTATATGGAAAGAATGTGTATGCACACTTTTATGTATGTGTATATAAAAGAGTAGAGCTCTGAAATATTCCTTTTGCTTAGTGCAGAGAAAAGAAGTACTCCTGCAATGTTGCCTGTTTTCAGATTTGGTTTCTTTTTCAATCTAAACAATATTTGGAAAACGTTGGGTTGCACAAATTAATACCATCGAAAAAACAATTTTTTTTCTAACTGAAGGTCTAATTTTAATGGTAATATTTCACCTATAAAAAGTGAGGATAACAAGTTTGTATTCATTCAAAGGTGTTAATTAATGAAAGACAAACCTTTGCCAATTATTGACACATTCCTCTGTAATCCTGTTATGTGGAACATTCTAATGAAGCCATAGTTTATTACTAATGATCTAGCTTTGTTTAAAAAAAAAAAAAAAGCTGCGAGGGGAAGGGGGGTTGAAATAATTTATTTGCTTTGGTGTATTTTTTATCACAGCAGGTAAGAATGCTGCATTTTGACTGCCACATTGTATGCGGGATGAGGGGGTATGACCTCAGAAACAGCAACGGAGAACTGGCTCTTTCACACTTCAGCACACACTGCTGTGAACCAGCACTTTGGTCATATTATCCGCTGCACCACAAAGCTGTCCGCTAATTATCTCTGAATACGAATTTTATTGAACCTTAATTTTCAGTAACGGGGTCTGATAGTTTGTGAAGAAAGACAAAAGAAGGGTCCCTTTGTTTTTCCCCCACAATAACCTTCCAGTGCTGGAGCTATGGCAGAACTCATTAAACTTGAACAATGAGTTGAAATATGATCGTGTTATTTTTGTTCCTGCCCCCAAACTAGGCTAGTCCTGTCTACCAGCCTGTCCATCTGTCTAATGATACTGGAAGAGACATTGATTTTGTAGTGGACACTGTAACAACACATTCCCAAACTCCTAACAAATCACCAGGAACATGAATCTGAGCAGAAATTTGATTCTTTTGTATGTGTTTGGCAAGATCTCACTGCACATTCAGCAGTGATCTGGGCGCTTATGGAGTGGGGATCTGAAAACCCTGCCTAAAGTAGGTTAAATTAAAGCTCTTCTGCGTTTGATGTACACAGTGGGAAGAGATTAACAGCAGCTAGAAATTACCTGCTATTCATTCAAATTTCAAAATTAAAAAACCCCAGTGCTAAAAGAAGAATAATATGTACAGTTAATTTGTGAAAGAACTGTAAGTTGCTGTTCAGCGGAGAGCTCACAGATGTTTTTGTAGAGTCTTCAAAGCTCAGACTTCTCAAAGCATCATCCATTAAACAATGGACCTCCTAAAAGCTTATTGCCTTCTAATTTGTGGGGGTTTCTCTATTTTTTTTTTTTTTTTAAACTCCACTGAACACAGGGCTGAGCAGTTGTGCTGTAGTGTGTATGGTAAAATTTCTCAGGACAAATGCAGTAAAAATTATTGGATTACTCAAAAGACAAATATCCTGTCATACTGAAACTAAGTTTGTTTTGCTTTTTTTTTTTTTTTTTTTTTTTGGTTGGTTGGGTTTGGTGGCTTGTTTGTTTGTTTGCTTGCTTGATTGTTTTTTTCATGTGCAAAAAAAGGTAGATATTTTCTTCATGCTGGACTGTCTAATTAACTCATTGTAATGACAATGGATTGCTCATCAACACTGTAGTCCCTTCTAAACAGTGCTTATTTTCTATGAGAACCAGCAATGTGTCTTTGGAAGGTATCTTCCTCTCAAGCTTCCACGTATCTCCTCTGTCTAAAAATATTGTTTCAGTTTTATTGTTGACAGTTATGTGGATGATATATTTGTTGCAAAGAAAATTCTTGATACTGCCTACTTCAACATTTTCATGTATACTCAAACGGTCTCACACAGCCTTAATTTTTCTCTTCATTGCAGGAGAATATGCCACATTCAACCAAAATACAAGTAGTTCTGGGATTCCTTTATATTCAGCCTTAATTTTCTTTCTGATAGGTGCTATTCAATTATTCTTAAACTAAAGTCACCAATATAAAACCATCTTGTATGTACAAACCAATTATAAAACAAGATTTTAAACAAAATAATATAAAAGCAGCCTCCTTCCTTACCTCTGTGCCCATACAGGGATTGGAGACACACATGCACATGCATACACACCCAGGCACCCAGACTCATATCTAGCAGGACTAGGAGTCTGTTTTGGAGAGTGGGGAAATGAGATTATTTCAGAGACATAAATAACTGTACATTTATGTTTTTATATATCTATGCACAGACATGCAGACACACATGCGCACACACAGACTTACACAAAACAGAAACTAATTTCAATTAGTTTAAAATTAATTTATTCCATGAATTTTATCTTAGCATTCCATACCAAAACAAATATCTATTCTGTGTATGGTATTGCTATTTTTATTGTCTTGAGTATTTAAAACCTGAAATCATGACTAGCTTTACATGAACTCCATTAATAAAACTGAACATCTAGTTAACATAACCCGGGTGAAAAGATTTTGACTTTTCAGTATATGAAAAGATGTTCATACTCCAAATGTTGTGGACTAGAATAATCTGCATTTGATTCTGAAAGAAATAAAATAAAATCTGAAAAGGAAAAATATTTATTAACAGGAGTAATTGAATGTTCTTCAGTGAGACAAGTTTCACAGACTCGTTTCATCACCTAAAAAGCCTTATTTTTCTGTCCTTTCCACAGTTGTCAGTCAGGAGTAATTACACTAAGGTCAGTAAGGAGACCAGCATTAACACTGGCATAAAAAGACAAACACCAGGAATGCAAAACATTAAAATGTGGCATTGGGTTATACTTTTTAGCTGCTTTTGGAGTGTTTTGAGGATTTTAAATGGTCTTGGATTTTATTTCTCCAGAAATCTTTGCATAGTCTTTTTGTTCAGTGTCAATTGATTCAGGGAGTTGTATTTCACCTCTTAATTAGATGTCTCTTCTGGTTTTGACTAAAACCATAGGAGTGAACCATAGGAGAAAATGTCCTCTGGTATTTGAAAATACTGAATTGAGAAATAAAATTAAAAAAAAAAAAAAAGTACACTGAAGAAAATAATCCATGAAAGAAGAAACAGATTTGTCGTGGCTCTTTTAAAAGATTTAAATTGTGCTTTGCTTTTCAATTAAATGAGGTTGTGAGCAGGGAGTTTGTATGTGCCTATACATCTGCTCTGAGGGATAGAGGTATCACCCTATTTGCTTGCTGGTGTGATACTCAGTAGGAATGGTGCCCCTGACAGCTTATACAAGCAATGCAATCTGTTTACTGTAACAGGCTCTGGTCTTCCAGTGGGAATCCCTGTATGCAACTGGGAGAGAGTAAGACAGCAGAGGAATTTACTGTATATTCAAATAGATGTATAGTGGATAACGTATGTTCCTTTCCAACAACTGCTACACTGCTGTATTACAGTTCAAATTCCAAGTATTCAGGGATGTAAATACATTAAACAATGCATCTATTTGTGCAAAACATTCTTTATGAGAGGCATCCATGTGCTTTTAATCAGTTTCACGCTGAGTGAAAGAAAATTGTAAGCTATGCATTAAAAGAAGATTTAGTGAAACTTATTTTTCCTCTATCTTCTGCATCCTAATTCAATGCTTCCCCTTGCTTTCAGTGATAATATAAGTAATCTTCTAGCAACATTCATGAGGAAAGTTTGATGTGGATTTACACTAGTGGAGCTACATTACAATGGGTAGATTTAAGGAATTATAAAATGAGTTTTTGGATTTGTTACAGAGGTATGAAACCCCTAAGACACAGATAGATAGGACTTCCAACATATGGCAACCACTCTTATTATAAAACAAAGCAGTGTTAAGTCAAAGTACCTGATTACAATTCGCTAGTGCTATGTAGCTCTGATAGCAGGCTTATATTTAATGCCACAGAAACAATATCATTTATTTTTCTGTCTTCTCTTATCCCTTCGTTATTTGGTTTGTAGGTTTTGAAACCTTAAGCAAAAGGACAAAATAGGAATTATAGAAAGCATCAAATGACATTCCATACGATCCTTACACAGATATCTAACACATTTCTTATCTGCTGTTTGGTTGAATTGCTATCACTGCAGAGCTTTAGAGGTTATAATTAGTAATCTTTTGGGAGCTATGGTAGTACACTTGTAATGTCAAAAATATTTAATTGAATGCAATAGTTAGTTTGGCAATGTAAAAGTTAATTTTATAATGATTTAATCTGGCTGAGATTTTAACCTGTTATCAAAGATATCATTGTGTGTGTGGGGAAGCTATATAATTTCACTACATGCTTCTACTTCAGCTAAGTCTGTTTAAACATTTTTTTTATTTTTTTTTTTTTATAATCATCATCTTTAAGCTGTAGGCTTTGGAGGTAGAGTTCCAAACACCACACCTACTTGGTACATTTACTTAGTACATTTACAAATATACTATTGAATACAATTTTTGGTGAACATTGTATCATCTAAAGCACATAAATTAAGAAAAATGTGACTGTGATGGACATGTCAAAAGAAAAATCACTAAACCCAGTAGCATAATAAACAAAATTCCGTTGGGGAAACGAATTGACTGACAAGCAGTTCCTAACAAATAAATGTACGTTAGATTCAGATGCATACTGGAGTATCAAATAACTAGATAATTTATCACCAGTCAAATTTAAAACCACGATTCCTTGTCTTGGTCTGTGGTTCCCATGCACTGCTATCTTATTAACAAGACTTTAATTCTCATACTGACACACAAAAGTGTTGTACTCTAATGAACTGTCTGCTCCTTGTAGAAATCTGGTGGTAATGCAGAATGTTAGTTAAAATAATGATAATCTTTAGTATTTTTAGCCTGTCAGAACCTGCACAGCCAACAACGACCAGTCTTTTACTAAAACTCTACCTCATCAAACTAACTTAATTAGCAATTCAACTCCTTATTTTTGTTTTGGATTCCCCTCTGGCTACTAATTAAAGCTTAATCGAAACTGCTGAACTGAGGTTGTAAAGAATTCATTAATATTAAAATTAGCCCCAACAATTTTTTTGGGCTGGTGCAATTTGTGTTTGTTACTGTCAGGGTTTGAAATTCAGTTGAATTGTTAAGAAAGCTGTACCAGAAATTTGCTGTATATTCATATTATGAGCAGAACAAATATGATGAATACCAATAGTTGAACAAGTAATTCACGTTTTGACCATGCAGGGTTCACATTATTGTGTCACTGTTTAATACCAGCAGACAAAATATGTTTTCAGATCATTTTCCCAAAGTCATCCACATTTCTTAATCCTCCTAAGTGCTTTCATATTTTGGATAAAAGGGAATAAAAGGTTCATGAAAAAAATTGCAAAGATTGATTTTATGTATTATCTTGACAAGATTAATAGGTTTGAAAAATGAACATATTTACCACTTCACTTTGATTTTTCCACTTTTTTTAACATCAAAGATTACTCCAACTGCAATAATGGTCATTCTGAAAACTAAAGAACAACTGAACTACCAGCTTCTGTAAAGCACATATTTTTGCTGGTAATATATCTCTCATAGTTTTGGGTTGTTTTTTTTCTAATAAAAGAGCAATATATATTTTTTTAAAATTACAATGAGCACCTCAGTGTTCTATAAATTATTTAAATATATTATTTTCTGAACTCAGTTTATTCTTTTTAATGAGTTTAAATGTATTTTTAATTAAATCGCTAAGTGTACAATAAGAAATCAACTTACATTTGTGTATTACTAAATACTCTCAACAATATGAGTGAAACATACTTGCCTTTGTTTTTTCTTAATTTCATGAAAAAAATGTAAATAAGAAAGGCAAGTTTTTTATAGCAGATAAAAGCAATTTTCATAATTCAAGTTCACTTTTCATTTTAACTTTTATGCTTTAATATTTTTATAGAAACATGTATATTTATTTTACCCTACAGGAAATTTTTTCAAGAATGTTTATAGGAAACAAACTTGTTAAGACTAAAATATACAGCAACTAATACTGTTTAACATATTTTATTAAATATAAATATTAAGATTATTTATATAATGCAAAACTTTACAAAAATATACATGAAAAATTACATATGCATCTAGGTTTCATTTAAATAACATTTATGACAAAACAATCATGCACATGTTTAAAAATCAACATATGTCCATTTTTTACTCACTGACTAAATCAACAATGGCATACAAGGCACACAATTTAAAATCTTGGTGACAATTTCTGTGAAGTTATTCAAATACAATTTGACTTCTGACAAGAGGATGTAATTTATAAAACAGAACATGCCTATCAGTGGAACCTAAATTTGCATAATGAGGATACTTTCATTTCTGCAAGCACAGTTTTTGACATCCCAACTTGGAGTGCTGGGAAGAATCTGGTGAAAAACGTCAATATACATAAGTAGAAAAATGATGAATAAAATACCCATAACATTTATCTGATTTGAGCAAACAAAATAAATTTTGCTTACAAAAAGTAATGATTTTTAAAACTATAATAATGGCTTTCCTAAACACATAAAAGTCTAGTGGTGCCTTTAGCTACGATCAGCCTTGTAAACTAAGGGAAGTGTTCTGAGTTTATCATCAGATATAAAAACACCGTTGTGACATTAATGTTATGCATTTTTTAATCACTGTTTTGATTTAATTCTCTCTCACGTTACCTATAAATATACTGCAGTAATAAAAGTAGAGCAAAAAGAAAAAAATGAAAGCCTTCACTCTTTTCTTTTGTACTTAAGCTTGAAACTGATTGCTAAATTGGTTGACTGGATAAGAGCATCCATTCTCCTTGAACTGGAGAGAAAAAAGAGTTTTTTGCCTTCTCCAAATTGTTTTGAGCTGCCATTTCAGGTAATCATATGTGTGTGGAGTTTAAAGTCAACAAATGCTGGAATTTTATTTTTTTTTTTTTAATCCAGCATCTCTTACCTACCCCACCAAAAAGGATAGTATGAGATAACAATCAAAACCAAGTCACCTTTATGTCTCAAAGCCAGAATTCAAGCGGACTGGAACATATCTATTTCAGGTGTGTATAAAGAACATTTGGACTGTCAGGAGGAAGTAACGGAGTAAAGTCTTTAACAAAAAAATAACCCAAACAAACAAACAAAACCACAAAACCGAAAAAACCACAAACAACTAAAGAAACTAGAAGAAAATTTGTTTAATTTTCATTAGTCTTACTTCTTGTTTATATTTTCCTAATTGCCTAAACTTTGAAATTATGCCTGGTTTACTTTTCTTTATAGCGAGCTTCACATTATGGTGTCTCTGATACTGTTATTGAATTGTAAGTATTCCAAGGGGAATTACTTCAAAACCAGCTGTTTCAGAAATAATAACATATAACATGTACCTAAAACATGTGTAGTTAAAGATTCTGAGGTAGAGAAACATTTTTTGCTGGCCTTCATTGCTATAAAATCTAAGAACACGTGATTAGAGTAGAAGAATAAGGGGAAAAAACCCTAAAATGCCAAACAAAGCAAGGAGGCAGATCTCAGTGTAAGATAACCCTTTAATTCTAAATCAGACTTGTTTATATTCAAATTCAGGAACTAGATCATAAATTTGAAAAGAAGTGTTTATTGTATCCTTTATTCAGGCTAGTAGTTTTCACACATATACACCATTCATTAAATTGAAAGGGCGTACTACCTTTATTTATTTAAGATACCAAGCTGACAAATAAATACCTTTATCATGTTAACAATAAATACATCTATAAACCCAGAACTTCCACGATTAAAACTGCTCTAAATAACATTTCTTCTTGCAATAGGTATTGAAAATGTTGCCTGGTATAGCTGCACACAGAACTTGAAGGTAACTGTGACTGCCAGCCAAAAAAAAGCTTGATGTACAGATAATACAAGTAAGGATGATTCAATTTCTGTCAAATACTGTGAAACTAAAATAATAAATAGAATCAGAGAACATGATCACTGGCAACATATTCAAGCAAACAGTAATTGCTTTTTAGCTGTTCTCATCATTATAATTTTGAGATAAGTAGGTATTATATAAACATTTTCTACTGGGAAACTTTAGCTCTTCTGCTTAAAAATTCCCTTTTATTATCAGTGTAGATTCATAGGAAAGAAATAAGATGCTTGCTGTTCAAACAGCTGAAAGGAAAGAAAAAATGGGTTGCTTTAACGTTTCTTTTGCATCTTTAATTTCTTTCAATGCTCTGTACATCGTGAGTATGTCAGCTGAACACACATCTCCGTTTCAATTGCCAACATTTCAGGTACGATAGGAACATACACAGCGACTCAGTGCGTGAAAGCATTCTTAAGGTTGGGATGGGAACTTGCTGCAACATGCTGTGATGCCTGGGCATCTACAGTAGATGTGATTGGCTAAAGCTAAGCTGCTAAGTCCTCTCGTTCTCTAGGTCAGTGCATGTTTATCCTCTGTTTATAATACAAATTCCTTCTTCATGTAAATACACTTAATTCTGTATTGTTTATGCTTAGACATTATCTCTGCTATGAAGAACAAAATTTTTACAATGAATATATTACTGAGATGCAAACTCTTTTGGTTCTGAATTTTCCTAACATGAAACAATGACAAATGGAGCCCTATAGCAGCAGGTCACCTATAAAAATAAAAATTGCAGCAACCCTTCCCCAGATTTTAACAGGGACCTTCTTCCCCCTCCTCAGCTTACTCTGCACTCAGAAGTGGAATCAGACATAACTGTATATTGCTTTTGTACTAATTTCTGCAACAGGAAAAAAAAATCCCAATATGCTGGCATATGTCTCTCATGTATTCACATTTGGAAAGGCTGGGGAAATACCTACAGATTTTCACTAAAAAAGAGGCTCGCAAACATTTTAAAATACACTCTTGTCAGCTGGTAAATTGAGTAGAATAAGAGGAGAGAGCCATATTTCAGTACATAAACCTTCAAAACTGAGAGAGAATGCAGCGACTCTGTTGGGACGGGAGAAATCTGCGCCCTCTCTAATCTCTTGCTGGCTCTGTCTTTTCCCTTATAAAACCTACAAATACCAAACTGAGGCAGAATTTGGTGGCTTATTAAAATTGGACAACTAAGATAGAGAATGTACTTCAGGATTTTTTTGATAAATATTCAGCTACTGTTGTTCCAGGAGAGTAGGAGTGTAACTCTCTCTAAGCAACAGTTAATAGAAATATGAAGGCAAATCCAACGTGTTTGTTGCCAAAGGGTGAGAGTGAATGAGTGACAGCAAAAATAACTAGATTTTTGGATTGGTTTACCCAATTATTTTTTAACAAGTACAGCTAAGCACTGGGATTTGCAGTCCTATTTTTTTGATTTCCTATGCTTTGAGTTATCGTTATTGCTATTATTTAACATTCATTGAAATAATAAAGCAAATGTTTCTGCTTCCAATGGTGGCATTTGCTATGTTCACAAGCCTCTTAGTGAACTCTCAAAATGCATTCTCTCCCCAATACTAATAAATAACTCTGCTTCAAGTATTCATTGCCCTACTAGCTGAAGGGGTAGCAAGGGTAAGTCTACGGTGTTCTGAGTCAACTACATTACATTTTAAAATCATCTCCTGGTCTGAATGCTTTTCTAGTTTCCTGTAGTTGTGCCTTGAAATAAACAGCACTCCCCTCCCCTCTGCACCCCAGCTGAAGTGTTTATGTGCCACTGCTCTTTATTAAGACAGTCAATGTTCAGTGTTGTATGTGACACTCCAGAGTATTTTCAAAAATACAGGAATGGTGTAATCTATAAAGCTGTCCTCATTGGTGGCAGCAATTTTGTCCATGTACTACAAACACATTATGTTGTTATTAAAAAAGATGTTCCTCTTAACTTAAATCTTAGGTCATCAAACTGTTTGTCTGCCTTGAAGAGCAGTGCTAGGTGGTGGGAAGGAAAGCAATGCACAATCAGGAGGAAGAAATTAATGAACCAGTGACCTGTCTTTTGCTTCCCTCCCTAGTCCCATCTTTTGCAAGCCAATTCACATGAGTTGCATGACGCCCCGTGAGTGCCTAACTGGAGGGCAATCAATACCCTTCTCTGCAGGTTCTTTGGCCACTGTGGCTATGGGTGCCTCGCACATCATCTACACTCCTGCTCTTGCATTTCAAGGATATTGGAGCACTACATTCACTCACACAGGTTTCATTTTTTAAAGTGGAAGCCAAATGCACACATTTTAGAGGTAAATTATGCAGAAAATACTTTATATTTCTGCTAAGGCAAATGATTTTTAAGTAGGTCTCATAATTACTTCGGGTGGAGAATGTGATTTCTCTCTTTGGTCTGTTCGCTTGCAGTTCATATGAGGAAGGATTATATTACTATCATTACACAAATGCCTAAATGGGTCCATTGATTTGTTTAGAAACGAGATATCAATGACAGTTAATTATTCAATAACTGATCATTAATTTTGGGCAAATGATCAGAGATCCTTAGGTCCTTGTAATTTTGCTTGGCTCAAAGGAGTAAATGAAACCTGTTTGTTAAAAGCATACAGCAGACTACTAAGGATTCATTTTCATTCTGCTACAGTAAAGTAGTGTTTTAAATAGATTCATGAAATGGTTTAATACTACTCAGGCAAACCTATCAATAGAAAAAAAAAGTTAAACCCACAGTCAGGGAGGTTATTATCTATCTTTCTATATCTTTCATCTAACCTGACACCTTGCCATGTGTGTATTTCTTGTTTTATTTTGTTTAGCTGGATTGGGGCTTTTTGGTGGAAAACTATTTTTTACTTGCTTAACCTGTTTTTAATTAATCCTTTCCTCTTTTCCTTGCATTTTAAACTATCTTAAGGAGGTCAAGGACTGTTCATACCTACTGGGCTACAGCAATATAGGATAATGTTCAAAAAAGTATTGCTTGTATAATGAAGGTATCATCAGTCCTTATATTTTTAATTGAAGTTCACTCAAAGTGTACTTTCCAATACCTGTGTCATTACCCTATCACCACATCTTACAGATTTGCTAACGATTAGTAAGTAACACAACATTTTCTCTCGCTCCATCTGCATGGGATTGAGTTCTAGAATTTCCAAAGAATAAATTAAAGTAGAATTAAGGTTACAAAATAGAGCGAATGTCAAGCTGAAACTCTTTTCATTAACTCAGTACTCACTTTTGCCAAGGTCTGCAGCACATATTTGATTCTGTAACATCGGTGTGCTGAGATCATTCCAATACCATAATAGAGCACATTTTAAATGAGCAATTGAAAGCTTGCAGCCTTAGCCCTGGATTTATTTGCTTTTCTTGGCTAGATGGACAAAAGCTAGCCTGCGTGGAGATCTGGTTTCCGTTCACTTCAGTGGAGTTAATGCCATGCTTAGCAAACGCAAGAAGAAATCCTGGGCATGGCAGAGCGTTGTGAGAAGCTGCACGGCATCATTTCTGCATGGGCCACAGCCTTATTCTGCATTCGTTTAGGTAATTAATGTCCCCTCAAAACATAGAATGTAAGTCAGTTTTCAAGAAATGGCATGACAGATGATAAACTTGTCTATCATATGCAATACCCATTTTGAGAAATGTTGTACAAAACTTATTAGAGTAACAGAAGGGCTGTGATAATTTCCAAGTGTAAAAATCAAAGAAGGAGTAAGCCTTGGAAGACGTACTTGCATCTGTCCTTTCAGGTGGAAAATAGATGGGAAAATATAGTCTCATTAAAGGGAAGCCACTGTGCGGGTTAAAAACTCCACCCTAGTTCAATATTGCAGCTGTGTCACTTCAGCCTGTTACTTATGTGATCACCAGAGGTCAGTGTCACCACAGGCTGCAGCACAGAGAGCGCGGGAGAAGCCGTTCATGTGAGATGAAAACGAACTCACCTGATCCCTTCAGACTCTGCCTGCGCTCCAACACCAAATACAACAAATTCACAAGCCTCCCTCTTTGTGAGATGGAAGGTGGATGATTAGGGAAAACACTAAGGGAAGAAAAGCACTAGGGAAAAAGCAATAGGAGGTCTGGATGGAAATAGGAGCAGGAATAAAAGCACGATTTAGCTGACTGCTTTATAACCATAAAAGATACTACCTTCAGATTCTCAAGCAGACAAGTCCCACCTGTTTCAAGGCATGTACCCAGCAATATAAATTAATGTGCACTCAAAATGCTCAGAAATTGTCAACCTGGATTGTAATGTTGAAATAATTTTTAAAAACACTGTTTTCCTTTGTCCACANGTTTTTTTTTTTTTTTTTTTTTTTTTGGTTGGTTTTTGTTTGTTGTTGTGGTTTTTGTTTTGTTTTGTTGTTGTTATGGTTTGGTTTGTTTTTTTCCTTTTGGGGTGTTTGGTTTTGGTTGTTGTTGTTGGTGGTGGTTTGGTTTGGCTCTTTATTCTCAAGATTTACTCCAATCACACAACATCTGAGAGTGTATGCATGTAATTTTAATGACATGTGAAATCTTCAGGTTGTGCAGTTTGCCTCCAGGTTACAGTTTAAGAAAAACAGAAGACATAGAATAAAAACTCCGGGAGCTGGGAAGACTGCTTCCCCAGCTGTTCACTTTCCTTTGACAAGTGCCCTTAAAGCCACAGCCTTTGTGCATGGGTCAGAGGTGACCGATAAGTGTGTGGGCTGTTGTTGCTCCCTCACCTTGGTATGTCACGAGCCCTCAACTCACTGAGTGTATCAACGGTGCAATCCTCCACCCTTGTATACAGCCCCTTCTGCAGATATATTGTGTTGTGAGTGCAGAGAAGAGCTAAAGCTATGTCAGGGAGCAATAGCTCAAGAGCAGACAGGACAATTGAAAGGCTCAAACCTTAGCCTTCTTGGGAAAACCTGAGGTATGCAGACAGGTTTATCTATAAGCACTTTCTACCACTTTGCCTGTACTGGTATTTTTGGAAGCTAATCTCCTACCCAGTGCTCAGTCAAGTAGAAACAATGATACAAATGCTGGTACAGAGAAATCCCAGAGTTAGATACCCTGTATTCTATATGTATTATTCTATGGCTGTTGCTACTGGGCATTATTACAGAAAAGATATTATGATGATGATGAAAACATTCAGAAAAAATATCCTTTGGTAGGAATTATTCTTTGACAAGCGATCTGTGTGTTGTAACAATTATTTTTTTTTTTTCTGCTGGACAGTGGGATTGCTGTTTGGCCTTTGCAGTCTAGCAATGCTTTTTATAGTTGCAGCCGTGTGGTCCAAACATCAATCTAATTATGCAGCTCAGAAGTAGTGGTATAATTGTCATGAAAGAAATGGTCTTGTTCCCAATCTTCCTCTCTACAATGTTCTGTCTTAACAGGAATGCCTTCTTTTTCTAAAGGTATTAATAGCCAGATTTGGAAAACAGCCAACTTTAAAATATCAGGTCTGGAGGAACATTTCTTGGGTAACCTGAGACATTTTTAGCAATCAAAGAACATAGACTGTCTCTCTCAGATGGAAGGCATTTACCTGATACCAGGCAGAACTTAAGTATTTATCCAACCATATCGGTTGCTCTCAATTCACTCCAGGGTAAAGTCCTCTTCAATACTGCTCCAGAAAAATGATCCTGCTTATCAAAGGGAATTATCTAGATAATGTCATGACAGATACATGACAAACTTGCTTTCTCTGCACAAGGCTAAGTAAATACAAATTGAGCTTCTTTCCCAAGGCAAAATGCAAGTTGATTTTTGCACTACCCAACAAAAGAAAAGTAGGACAGTTCACACCAAGCTTGAATGTAGAATAAAAGAGAAGTCCTAAAGAAAGTAGTCTTTAATGAATACTCCATATTACTGAAGTCTATAAATACTGGACAGTTTTGTATATTCACTCCAATACACTTCTCTGAAACAGGAAATAGGAATTTTAATAGTGTTTACTTGATCTTGACATAGCACTTTAACCAGCTGTGTGATCTTCCTTCAGCAACTGATGTCATCCACCATGAGGATGCTATCATGGGTTGCACTGCAAAACGTTGAATGAGTGTATGCTCCTATTTACAGTCATACTCTCTGAGATCCATCATCGGGCTTTAAAAAAATACATGGGTTGCCATGTGTTGCAAGTTCACATTACCACACTGCATTAATAGCATAGGGTTTAAATAACAATTGTAAATAACTGAATCACATACATTGCCAAGAATTGGGTAGATGTTCATATTTTCATTACTTTTTTCCTCTTAAACACTTTGGAAATATTTTACATCATTTTCTTGCAGTAATCATTCCCTTTTCTAAGCCCTCCAAAATACACCTCACCTTTCCAAAATGCAGACACATCTCAGATCAAGGCATTCCTTGAGTCTAGAAAAAAATAAGACTTGGGAAGAAGCATTAAAAAGTTTAATATAGTAAAAGTACTTGGACACATAAAATACATGTCTTTGGTGTAATTCCCAGCACTCTGCACAATTTAGACTGGTCTGAAAGTATTAACTCACATATACTCTCCAGTCATATACTCTCCAGTCAGATTTAAGGGTGGTTAGGGAACAATATACTAATTGTAAAATAATAATAATAACAATAACAACAATAATAATAGTCCGTGTCAGTATGGGAGCTAGTAGGGATGAATACGTTTAATAAGTCTGATGAAAAGCATGAAATTAAATTAAAGCTCTCTGGCAAACTTCTGAGTTGCATCAAGACACAGCAGCAGCCCACCTCTGAGTTAACCCTGTGAGGGATGCTGGGCCCCTGGTAACAGGCAGCTGAAAAACTTCCTGTGATGCTTAATCTGCTGACTACTCACCTCCTTTCAGTACTGTCTACGTCTTATAAGGCAAGCAGAACCACAAAAACACTGCCGGTAACAGACGCAATGAAAATTCTCTGCAAAGGATGAGTGTGTATAAAAGACAGTGTTGCAAAAATCTGTACCTCTGAGTTGCTAGGGTGGGGTAACAACACGCTGCACCCTGTAATGAACTCTGAATGCCACAGCATACTTGCAGCTCAGAAAGAAAAAGGTGACAGTGAAAGCAGTAGCTATGCAAGAAAATCCCTTGTTATACTCGACGATGTTTATGGGTGCCTGAACTTGTATGAGATGTACGAACTGTGGAAGTTCATACTGCTTGGCTGCAGGAACTTAATGTACAGTTAGAACTGCAAACTTCTCACAGTCTCCATATTTCAGTCAAGAGAAATTGGTTCTGCAAGGAACTGAACTTATGTGCCCTGCCCTTTGCAGGGACCTAGTTTCCACTCTGGCTAAATGAAAAGGATGACAATACCCCTAACTCGGATATTTAATTATCCTGTCCTGCTCAAGTTAGACATCTAAATGAGGTGCCTTAAGCTACCAATGAGCCTGTATTGGATGTCCTTTCTTGCTTGACGCTCAGAGTGTCACATGCTCAAATAACACAAAGTGTGGCCTTCTTGTGTTGTAGAAGAGGAGACAAACCTGAGGAAGAGGCGACTTGAAAGAGTCCAGAGGTTTTTGGGGTTCTAGATGACATGTCAAATGCTTTAAAGTGCCATCTTGTTCATTCACAACAAAGAAGGAAAATGCTGCTGGGTGGACATAGGTGATTAGAATAGGAAAAAAAAAAGTTTTTGAAAAAGAAATAGCTCTGCAAGAGTTTGGTAATGTGTCCAGGGTTTAAACAAGGCAGTTGGGTCTCAGTTTTAGCCTTGCTGTCGGTGATATGCATCCAGAGAGTGACAAAGAAGGATGGAGCAAAAGACTATACACTTCTGCGCTCCTGAAACCACTCAGTTTCACACAGTTCTTCCAGTTCCTGCTCTAAGACCTATTATTTACACCCTGTCTAAAATGCAGAGCTCTGCAGTGCATCCTGAACATCTGTTGCTTCACGTCTTGGTCTTCCTTTCCTGGAACAAAGGATGCCTTACCTCACAGGCAGGCAGGTGTACATAGGGGAAGGTTTTTTTTAGGAGAGCAACAAAACAGGGACGCAGACACAGATGATACATTTTGTACTAGGACCCACTGAAAGCTGGGTAACTTCTGAAGAAATTGAAAGGCAATGCTAATGATTTGCAAGTAATCTTTAAAGGTGTAAACTCACATTTTAATTTTTTTTTCCAAGGAAAAAAAAAACAAACAAGAAAAGAAAAAGTTTTATTCTGATTTCTGTGGTTCCTGCAAGACTGGAATGTCTCTGCTTCTGTGTTTTGCTCTAACTGCTGGATAACTAACTGTGACTAGATCTCCATTCCAGTTTAGTCTGCTCTGCAACTCCACTTTTATTTATGTTGCCTGTGATGGATACTATAAATCTTCAAATTTCCCAGCCCATAAATCTGATGGATTAGTTCTGGGCACCGAGCTAACAGGACTTCAGACTGGAGCTGCCATAGTGCCTGTAATGCTGTGCAGAAAGAAGAGTCCTACCTTTGCTCATGCAAAGCCCCATCACTTCAGTTCTCAAGGGCAGGCAGATAAACTGATTGCAGGTTAGACTTTCCTTCTCTTTTTGAAAGTTCTCTCTTAAGAACCTGAGACTGCCACAGGCAGTCAGGTAAAGTACTGGCAAATAGCACCATTTCATACCATTTATGGCCACGTTATGCAACATATTTCAGATTCTAAATTAATAAGAGTTTGTTTTTTAGTTCAGAACAAGATACTGTAATATATGTGGTGTACATTCATATAGATGTAGGTTCCTTTATTTTCAAAAGACCACCAGGGAGACCTGCTGGCAATTTTCTACAGGAACAGACATGGAAAGGGATATGGACTGTTAATACCAGAATATCACCTATCATCTGGATAGGCTTAACACGTGATAAACTGTGAGGTTTGGGCACAGATCTGTGGTGAGGAGATTGTTTAAAAGCCTAAGTAGGCCTGGTCTGGTTTTCCTCTTGTGGAACCTTTGCCTGTTTCATTTTACAAGATGAACACAGAAAAACTGAGTGGTGTAGCAACCTCAAATTTAGAACAATAAACTACAGTAAGGTTAGAACTGTTCTACTCCCTAAAGTTCAGCTTCTGGGAATAAATTGCACATCTGTATATACATAGATTACAAAATCAGAGAATTGTTTGGGTCCATCTATTCTTTTACCTCCCATTTAATAGGGACCAAAACTTGTTAAGATCCAATTCTAAGCTCCTCATTAAGCTACATAATTTACTAAAATATTTAGGCTTGTTTTAATGTATTTTTCTGACTGGGTATCTATAAAAAGTGTTAACACATTGTTTGGGACTTAATTGCTATATATGATAGAAAGCAAATCTGGTTTCCACTCTGAATTGCTCCTAACTGAACTTCCAACTGTGAGAGTGTATGAGTTTGTATGCCAGAAGGAAGGGCCTATGGCTTTCTCCTTTGTGTTGGTTCTCCTAGACTTCATCAGGTCACTTGTTACTTCAATTTCTGGCTACATTAGGATTGCTATAGCTATGACAACCAGAGGATATAAATAAAATATATCTTTTTAAGGACCAGTAGTACTTTTTTATAAGACAGATTGGTACAGTTGGGAAAAAAAGTAAAGAGATTTAGGGTTTGTGCTCCTAAGAGCTCATATACTTTTCCCAATGGCATCAGTTAGACGTAAAAAAACAATTCTCATCCCTGTAGGTGTTACCTGTCTTAATGAACTATATAGGTATAATTTGTTTGGTTTAGTTATTGCAAGGGTGAATTACAAAGCATGTGCTATTATGATGGCTTTTCTCTGGACTGTGAAGATCAAAATTGGCAACAGAGATTCTGTGATGTATAGTGTTAATGTATGATTACAGATTGATAATGTTCATGCTCTCTCTTCTCCCCATATTTTCTCCCCACTGCCCTTTCGCTCTACCTATGCTACAACACTTTGTTGCTTGCTTTTACCTGAGTTATTAAAATATAATCCAGAAGGCATTGTCTCAGCAGCCTACCCTCTTTTTTATTTACCAGTTCTTATTGCTCCAGTTTCCTGGCTGCCCTCAAATTTTGTCAGTGATCACTTTGTCCTTGAATCATGTGGATGCAGTTCATAGAATCATAGAATCATAGAACGGTAAGGTTGGAAGGGACCTCAAGGATCATCTAGTTCCAACCCCCTGCCATAGGCAGGGACACCTCCCACTAGTACAGGTCACTCAAGGCCTCATCCAACCTGGTTTTGAACACCTCCAGGGAGGGAGCAACCACAACCTCCCTGGGCAATCTGTTCCAGTGCCTCACCACCCTCACTGGAAAGAACTTCCTCCTAACATCTAGTCTAAGTCTTCCCTCTGCCAGTTTAAACCCATTGCCTCTTGTCCTGTCATTGCAACACCTTGTAAATAGTCACTCCCCAGCCTTCCTGTAGACCCCCTTCAGATACTGGAAGGCTGCTACAAGGTCCCCTCAAAGCCTTCTCTTCTCCAGGTTGATGAGCCCCAACTCTCTATCTGTCCCCATAGGAGAGCTGCTCCAGCCCTCTGACCATCCTCATGGCCAATTCCAGAGCAGTCTCAAAATGTTGTCTAGTTCATAACATTACCAGCAATCAGATGTAAGTAAACTTAGACAATGCCAGTGTATTATGGAATCAATTAGAAATCTTCACTGAGAAACCACGTCTTTTCTAGGTATCTTCTTGGTATAACCAACTGTATGATATTTCAGATAGTTCTTCCAAACACCTATTCTAAGTATCTTCATGAGCATCTTTGTATAGCTAACTACATGATATTTCAGAAAGTTCTTCCAAAGTCCTTTCCTCTGCAGTGACACAAATATTTCAAAGCGTGGCATCGAAAACTGAGCCCCAAGGACCTTGTTAGGAGCACATAATTTCTGTGAGAATTCCCTGATTGCAACTACAAGGAAAAAAACCCTGTACTTTCCAAGCTATTCAACATATACCATGTTGAGTTTATTATCACTTTACTTTCTCAATCAAAATTTTGTGAGGTAAAAAGTCAAATGCCTTACAGTACTTGTGTGAGCATTATTACCTTTATCAACAAAGCATATGCAATATTTGAAAGCTAATGAGCTATCCAGGATAGTTTCTTAATCTTCTCTACTCCTTCCCACTTAGAAATACCCAAATCTAATCTCTCCCATGCCAAGCCTTTCCTGTAGCTCATTTGAAATACTTCTTTTTCAGAAAACTGGAAGGGAATGGAGTTTGTTTTGGGGAGGGGAGAAGAGTAAAGCAGTTGTTTCCTGCTTTCTCTATACATCTTTCCATAGCCTACAAGAAAACAGGCTGGCTAAGTAGTACATACACATAGAATCATAGAATCATAGAATAGTAAGGTTGGAAGGGACCTCAAGGATCATCTAGTTCCAACCCCCTGCCATAGGCAGGGACACCTCCCACTAGTACAGGTTACTCAAGGCCTCATCCAATCTGGCCTTGAACACATCCAGGGAGGGAGCATCCACAACCTCCCTGGGCAACCTGTTCCAGTGCCTCACCACCCTTACTGTAAAGAACTTCCTCCTAACATCTAGTCTAAATCTCCCNACATAATTAAAGTGAAGCCATTTTGGAAATAATTCCAGCTTATGCTTTAAAAGTGACATATTAGCTGGCAAATGAAGTGTTTCAAAATTAGAGGTGTGCATAGGTTAATCTTAAGTTGATTGTTAAAACATTAAAAATGTCAATTAAAAAAGCCAACAACCCTACTAACTACTGTCATTTTCAGAACAAGTGAATGAGAACACAAAGTAATGAATTGAAATTAAGTTGTTTCTCAGTAATCACAATCTATCTAATTCCTTATCTCTTAAACATCTGTTACTTACACATCAAAGGAAGGATGGTTAGATTAAAAGTATCTGGACACTGCTAGCTACTGGAGAGCCTTTCTTGTCAAAAGGAAAATTTCCTGTTACGTCAAAAACTGAAAGTGGAACCTTGACTTAATTTTCTTTAGATATATTTTATCCATGAATTCATTATTTCCACAGAGAACCTGTACTGAAACTGTGGTGAGAGGTCAGCAAAAAGTGAAAGCGATTATTCATTATAGTTATTTTCATTATATTCATTATGAAACCAGTTTCACTATGTTCTTCTCTGTAGTTCTATACATGAATGAGGATCAAGCAAAGCTTAAGTTCAGTATAATGTAGTTTAGCTAAGGCAAGGTAATGAACACCTATATCTAAAGTGGTAGTTACCATAAAATGATACGTGTGTTAAATATTGACCAGATTGCAGTATTATTTTCTGCTCAAAGTTTAAGGAACTACTTAGTGTCCCAGGCTTGATGATGTGATAACCCTTGGTAAATATTGATTTTTAAATGGTGACCACTGTACAAATTTATACTTGCTAATCGGAAGGCTGCAAAGCAAACAGTACTAATTGAGCAAAATCAAGGCACTTCTTTAGCTTGTATTGTTTGACTTCACATATTGTGACAGGCACAATGCAGTTCCCAAGTGCTTCTCACCAGAACAATACTCATCATACTTCCCAACAACACGGAGATGCCAAGGTAAAAATTAAAAAGGCTTGTAATCTTTCCTTGTGTAATGCAGTCCTTTGTAAGAAGCCAAATGAGATATCAGCTGGAGTACTGTGTGCAGTTCTGGAACCCTCAGCACAGGAAGGAAGTGTTGGAGCGGGTCCAGAGGAGGGCCACAAAGATGATCAGAGGGCTGGAGCAGCTCTCCTATGAGGACAGGCTGAGAGAGTTTGGGCTCTTCAGCCTGGAGAAGAGAAAGCTTTGAGGGGACCTGATAGTAGCCTTCCAGTATCTGAAGGGGGCCTGTGGGGAATTTTATAGATGCATGGCTTGAAGACAGAGGGCATGAAGCAATACCTCTAGTCAAGCGGTGATGGCAATCAGCAGGGACAGATGTCCCTCTAGACTGGGAGTTGCTCAATGACAGGAATGCAGGAAGCGGGCGTCCCTGGTGATTGCTATCATTGCAAGAAACAAAGAAGCTGCAAACACCCTGAGTATGCAGGAAGAAAGAACAGATAAACCAAACATCCTAAGTATGCTTGCGAAAAGGTGTAGCTGACTTTGTATAGTGGACCAATGATGAGCTTTACTTTTGTAATATGTATGAGCCTCATTATTGTGATTATAAAAATACGCTCACTGCTGGAATAAAATTGAGACTTGTTGATCATCATCGGATGAGACTTGTCTCCCGTCGACTCCACAGGGGCCTACAGGAAGGCTGGGGAAGGATTATTTACAAGGTCCTGCAATGACAGGACAAGGGGCAATGGGCTTAAACTGGAAGAGGGGAGATTTAGACTGGATGTTAGGAGGAAGTTCTTTACAGTAAGGGTGGTGGGGCACTGGAACAGGTTGGCCAGGGAGGTTGTGGCTGCTCCCTCCCTGGATGTGTTCAAGGCCAGATTGGATGAGGCCTTGAGTGAGCTGTACTAGTGGGAGGTGTCCCTGCCTATGGCAGGGAGTTGGAACTAGCTGATCCTTGAGGTCCCTTCCAACCTTACCATTCTATGATTCTATGATTCTATGATTCTAACTGCTCTCAAACCACTCATCATCATATCTTCTCTTGCCACATGCCATTGCTCCCTCACACTTTCTTTCATAGTTTTTAGACTTTTTATGTTTATGTTTCGAAACTTCTGGGCAATGCTGAAGCATTACTAGTAGGTCTGATGTCAAAGTTTTTCCTCTGGCCATAATTCTAAGGTTCTGTCTTGTGTTTTTGTCACTTCAAACACTCACTAAGAAGAGAGATTGCAGAGTCACCCTAACATCACCGGGCTGTATTTTTGGATCACAGAAAGTAGTAAGACATTAAAACCCACAGAACACAGATCTCAGCCACATGGCTTGAAGGGGCCACTCCACAAGAGCTTTGAAGCAAGACTGAAGAGGCTGTCCCTATACCCTTTTAATCTACACTTGCACTGAATTTCATGTGGGTGGGAAAGAATTCACTGTGCAAGTGATGTAGAGTTACTTATCGTGTGTAAACGCTTTTCCCATGCTCCAAGAATACTTAGCATGTGGCAGACTGCACACTGCAAGATTCTTCATTTTAAATGCATAGAATTGAAAAGATTGTGAGATTATTTATAGAAACTGCTTATATATTGCTGGCCCATAAATTTCACCCATTTACCCTCAGACTAAGCACCCCAATTAAGGCTGGAGCATATCTTCTGAAAAGACATCCTGACTTGAGATGAGTTGAATTTTCAAAAGAAAATGAAAAATCCCAAACTTCCTTGAAGAGAACTTTATCACATTTATGCACTGTTCTCCTGGCATTTCAAGTATGGTGTGAGTCAACACACAAAATTCAGTCAAATCAGAAAGCCAAATTTGGTGAATAAATAAATAAACTGTGTATATATAGGCTAAATCTTTATCAAGAGTTTTATGCCTAGAAAGGATGTTATTTAGTAAATTTTTATATCTAGATGGACCAGGAGGACCTCAAATCTGATTTATTTGCTCTCTTAGTGTCCACCAGGCAGGAGAGCTGTTGAAGTTCTACTGAGAGCAAGGCAATGATGACTCCTCCAGGATTGCCTTTGTTTAGTTCGCTGCAGTTTGTACATGTGGAAAGAATAAATATAACCTAAGCCAAATGACCTGATTACTCAGATATCTTCAGGCCAGGTATACTTAAAGATTAGACTTTCAAAGAAGATTTTGTCTCAATAAACTCCTGTTTTGCCTCAAACTTTCACCTTCTTCTGTAGGGCAACCTCTTCTAAAAGATTTCATCATTTTTAAAATTAATTTTATATTCCATGTAACAATCAGCTTGGCATGTTTCATTCATGATTTGACCTGTATTTCAAAGATGGCCTCAACAGATAAAAGCTAATATTGGTAGTTGTTGTGTGCCAGTCCAGCCATCTGGACTCTTTTGTTTCAGCAGGATCTCTGCTAGACTCTAACTTTTAATGGCACTCCTCACTCGTGTCTGTTAAGGGAAGTAGTTGTAGCAAACAATCAATTAGCAACCGAGAGCATTACTGGGGTATTTCTGATGTTGCTGCCATAAATTACAGCCTATTGTTACATTTTTTGCAACTATGGAACAATTGTTTATTTGCATAAAAATGTGGGTCAGTGGTATGAGAACATTAACAGGTGCTTCCAACAATCTTATTATTTTCTTAGAGAATAATGATGTGTTATCAAAACCTATAGCATTGTCCTAGTGGTGATTTAGCTTCAAAATGTTGAAACTGAAGTGAAAAAAAAATAAAAGAGATGCTTTTGCCTTTTCTAAATGGAAGAACTGAACAACTGTTGCTTAAGCAAAGACATTATTAGGTCTCACAGTCACTACCAGGCTAGGTAGTGAACAGAAAAGAGCCTTCTCCATCTGGGTAGTGGTGGGGGCTCAGCCCTTCTGTACCATTTCTTGGGGCTCACACAGCCACAAAAGAAGCCTCTCTAAAGCTTGTCTGACAGTATGGAGCTTGACTACTGGAAACCATATACTCCAGATTGTATCAAACTCATGGAAAATCCTTGGCAGGAACTCCTGTAGAGCTTAAGGCGTGCAAAAGCCCTACTAATGTATTGTTGAAGATACTCAAGTATTTCCAGCTCATTCTGGTTTTCCCAGTATTTCAGGACTGATGCTTCTGAGGACCAATAGCTGTCAGATATGAAGGGAACCACCCTTGTTGCCTGCATTGGTCTGTGACTCTTGGAATAGCTGAAGAAGACAACTCAAAGTGTGTTGTCTTGTAGAGAAAATTCAATAGTCCTGTGAGAAGTAATACAAAATCATCTGCAACAGACACTGCCTAGAGCATGCTGAACTAAGGCAGTAAAGTACAAGAGCAGAGAAACTATTTCATAGCATGAAACTGTTGCAGGTTTATGCATTAATGGCACAGAAAATTGCTAATGTCAAAAGGGACATCTCTGTTATAAACATCTCTCATCTCTATGTTATAAACATCTCTATGTTTATAACTGAAGATTTCATCAGTTCCTGATTAAATGGTGACTCAAGTTTGAGCAATGTCTTCATATCTGAAAAAAAATTCTGGCAGACCCTGCATAAATGTGGGCTGTGATAGCTTGCAGAACTTCAGGTCTGAATCACATCTATTTGTACTAAACCTATAGTTACCACAAGTAAGTTTAAAACTAAACCTTTTCATCAAATTGAATATATGCATTATAGTTTTTTGTGTATATGGAGGGCAAAACCAGTACAGTGAATGTTAATAGCACCTTGCCTTGTTTAACTGTGAAAGCTGTTTTGCATATGAGCTTAGCTAATAAATGTTACATGTGCTGTGTGATTATGTTTTTCTAACTTTTATCATTCTATTCTATTCCTTTTGGGTTTGTTTGTTTGTTTGTTTGTTTGTTATCTTTGTGCATTTATACTGTGTACTCTATGGAGAATACTTTGCATATTCCTGGCATCCTGTTCTCCTTTTTCTCCACTACAACTTCTACATGTGAGAGACACGACACATCAATGATTCTTATTTGTCAGTATATCTTGATGATTTTCTATGTGATTTTGTTTGTATTTTCTCCTTCTCTAAGTTACTCAACAATATATATAAATGTATATATGCAGACATATATCAAGATTTACTACAAACAAGGAAAATATTTTACGTGGCTCCAAAAATCTATGTACTAATGAAATCCATTAAAAGATTTTTGTTATCAGCTATGATGAAATCCCTGCTCTTCTGAGATCACCATATAAATGCTATCTTCAAACACTCCTTTCTCTCACGCACTTTTCATTTTTATCAATTTTGACTGCTCACTACATGCAGCAGTGTTAATACAGTAATATAAAAAAAGCAGGAGGAATAAATTGAGGAAAACTTTTACCTCCAGTGGCTTGGACAAGGCCAGGGAAAGTCATGGAGAAGATCATGCTGAGTGCCATTATGCAACATGTGGAGGGCAACCAGGTGGTCTGGCCCAGTCAGCATTTGTTTACAAAGGAGAGGTTCTGCTTGACCAATCCGATCTCCTTCTACAACAATGTGACCTACTTAGTTGATGAAGGCTGTAGTTGTTTTCTACTTGGATTTTTGTTAAACCTTTGATACTGTCTCTCACACCATGTTCCTGGAGAAACTGTCCACTCATGCCTTGGATGTGTGGACAGTTACCCGAGTGAAAAATTGGTTTTCTGGTCAAGCCCAAAGAGTGGTGGTGAATGGAGGTAAATCCAATTGGTGTCTGACTAATGGTGGTTACCCAGGGCTCTGTGTTTGGACCAATTCTCTTTAATATCTTTATCAATGATCTGGGTGAGAGGATTGAGTGTGCTCCCAGTAAGTTTGTAGAAGAAACTAAGTTGGGAGGGTTTGTTGATTTGCTCAAGAGTAGGAAAGCTCTACAGAGGGACTTGGACAGGCTGGATCAATGGTCCAAGGCTACTTATGATATTCCACAAGGCCAAGTACCAGGTCCTGCACTTGGGCTACAACATTCCCCTGCACTGCTACTGACATTGAGAACACTGTCTGGAAAACTGCCCAGCGGATCAAGACCTGGGAATGTTGACTGATAACTGTCTGAATATGAGCCAACAGTGTACTCAGGAAGTCAAAGCATCATGGTCTGTATCAGGGATGATATCACAAACAGGAGCAGGGAAGTGATAGTCATCTCATACTTAGCAGCAATGAATCTACACCTTGAGTATGGGTGTCCACTTTTGGGCCACTTAGTACAAGAAGAACATTGAGTTGCTGGAGCATGTACAGAGATGGGCAACAAAGCTGGTGAAGGGTCTGGAGAACATGAATTATGAAATGTGGCTGAGGGAACTGAGGTAATTCAGTGTAGAAAAAAGGAGGTTGAGAGGAAATCTCTCTCTTTACAAGTGCTCAAAAGTTCTCTTCTCCATAGTAAGTGACTCATGAGAAAGAATGGCCTCAAGTTGCACCAAGAGAGGTTTAAATTGACTATTAGAAGAGAGACCTTCATTGAAAGGGTTCTCAAATACTGGAACAGGCTCCCCGCTGAGAGAGTTTAATCCTCAACCCTCGAGGTGCTTAAAAGATGCAGAATTGTGGTGCTAATGCACATGGTTTAGCATCAGACTTGGTAAAGTTAGAAAATGTTTGGACTCAGTGTTTATATTAATCTAATAAAAATGATTCTAAGGTATTCTGCAGTGTCGTGTGATTCACATAGTTGATTGTATACTCTGTAGGTCGCTTCCCTTGTGACTGAAGGTCATCTGGATTTTTGGTTTTCGAAGGAAATGCTTCACAGTATTTGTGAACTTCCATGGATAGTTAGGTAAAACTACATTAGAACTGAGATAAATGTGAGAATTCTTGGCTTATTTTGAACACGTGCCATGTGCACCCCACCACCTGCCAAAAAAAACCAACCCAAAACCAAGTTGATAAAAAAATCTGATCAATGGGATTATGCAAAGAAGCAAAACACAAAATGTCTTTGATACTAGAATTTACAAATTTATAATAAAGTTCATATATTAGTTATAAAACTAGAGTTTATGTATCAGTTTATACTAATAAATCTCTGATAAAATATGTCTGTAACTGAAGAACTTTGTGTGATAATCTCTACTTTTGATGAGTCTCTGATTTTAGAAATAATGACTCATCCACAGAGTGGTTTATTTCAGCTCCTGAAAATCAGGCTACATATGGAGAAAACCAGTTCTAGAAATGAGAACCAAGTTTTCCAGCCATGTTATGCAATAACTGTGAGGTGTTGCATGGTTCCTGGACCTGTAAATCTGTAGGGAATCATGCAGGGGTTTTGTTTTACATTTTTTTCTGGTCTAACAGCCATATTGCCGTAAAATTATCTGCATTTGATCATGTCATTTTTACTGTACACATCTGAAAAATGCCTTGTGATAATCAATATTTCCTTGAATGTCTTTGTATTACTTAAAGGACTCAGGTAATTGGCATAAATTTAAACAGTTGAACAGAGCATGACCAACAAACAACTGGCAAGCAGGATTGGGCAACCCAGATGGACTCTGGCCTTATCTTCTTCCTAACGAGTATGAATTTTCACTTTTCAGGCTTCAGGTAAAGCAGAAAAAAAAGAAAAATCAACAGCATTGCAATTGTTTTTTTGTTCTAATACATTACATAGCCTACATTTTTATCTGAAATGTAAGATAGAGAACAACTAAAGTAAAAAGAAAATGAAGCGTGGAGGGTTTGCATCTTACATACTTGTTTTTCTATCATCTCCGTTTTTTATTGCCTAAAAGCTACTCCGGAGTTTTGCATCACTTCTGTTTTCTGCCCAAACTGCTTCTAACTGGGTGCTGTCAAGAGTACTCCGTATCCATTTGTGACATGTACGTGTCGGATATAGCATGTATAAAAGGACACCATTCCTAACTGCTGAGAAGGAGCCCAGTAACCCACCAGAGCCCAGGGCAAGCCCAGCTGGGGTCTTTAGATGATGAATTCACAATGCTGACTGACAGTGCCCTGCAGGTCTCACAAACCAAGACAATGGTGAACTCTCTCTACAGAAAAAAAAAAAAAAGAAAAAAAAAGAGCTTTTGTTTTTCACCTCCAGTTTTCCTTCACCTTCACCTCCAAATTTCAAAGAACTGACTATCTCAGATAGCAGTGGTTCTCAGTCAAAGCCACCCAAATGTCCCTTCTTCTCCAAAATAATTCCTCCATGCTCTTCAGTGGTAGATCTCAGTTTTAATCCAGTATTGACCTTGGATTTTCTAATGACCTTCGTGTGCTACCCATCTCTGAAATAAGTACCTAATTTTTCATTTCACTGTACAAGACTAAGTATTTAGTTTAATTATTTGTGGGTGACCATTCTTAATTAGCTATGAAAAACAATATTTATTGTATTTGTGGAAAACAATATTTAAGGTTGGAATATCTGATTAATGAAATAAAACCACATTTCCACATATCTTCACATTTGCTCGGTTTTAGGGCTACTTTATGATACCATTTAATCATTTTAAATTGCTGAACTGGAGATTTTCCAAATTTCCCTAATCTGAAGTCACAAAAAATTTAACCATGTCCCAGAGCACCCTCTTCATATATTCTCTCTCTGAATATATATGTTAATGTGCATTAATTATACTCTTTCTAGGTACTGTACATGTTCCTGACATGAGGATTCTACATTACAGTGAAGGATTATTGTACTTTCTAGGCCCACTACAGCTACGGTAGCTTCAATCACTAATATATTACAAGCAGCATTTAATTAACAATACATCTACTATCCATGTGAAGGATCCAGTCCTTCACAGGTTTAGGAACCCGCCTGATTTTGTGCACTGTGAATAGTCCTATGGAAGTGACAGTTCTGTTGAAATAATTCTAACCCTCAAAAAACACTTGATTTTCACTACTGTGTGGAGGGACTGGCACTGCAGACACAGGAGACAGGAATCAGAACTGTGGCTGAGGAAAGATTTTTTTGGACAGGATTGAGAGCCTAATTTAATTTCTATCTATATTTTATCTTTTAAACAGAATAGATTGGTTGGCACTAAAAGGTATTGGTTTCTTTGCATACGTAACATTTGGGGGTTTTTGTATGCTTTGAGTAGGTCTTGTAGGGATTGTTTACCATGATTGTATGGGACAGTAAGCAACTGTTGGCAGTGGAGCATTTTTTTCAGGAATATAAGTCCTCTATTCTGAAGAATAATCTTCCAGATGTACCCTTAATAGTTGTTTTATAACAACTGAAGAAATAACATTTGACGAGTCAAGAAAAAACAGTACTAAGCTTTAGGGGAAACAGCAGAATAGCTTTAAAAACTCTTTCCTGCTTTAGCACAGAAGTCACGTTTCCCTTCGCAGATTTCCTGAAAATTCCTCATAGTAGATATAAAGTATCCTAGATCAGAGGGTTAAGAAAAACATTTCTGTGCAAAGAACATGTCCCAGGGCATTTTCAAGTTCTTGCTGACTGTTTTGAGTTTAGTTTAAAGCTTTGGTTACACTTCCCACCTGAAATGCGACTGTAGGAAACATGGGAATTTTACAGCACGGCTCAAGGATAGGTTAGGAAGGTGTTACAGAAAATACGAGATGAACCAATGCTGCACTACAGTTTTTCTATTGGGAGCCAAAATTATTAAGGAATACTAGGGAAATTTTTAAAAATCATTATATAATTACACATGGCAATGAAATATCAACATTCAGTTATCACGTATATGTGTACACACACACACACACACAGAGACACACAAACACACATATATAATCACAACTTTAAAAATATTTCCATTCGGAAAGAACGCAGTTTCTTCAGGCTAATGTTGCACCGCAATCTGGGTGCCCGCGGTGCTTGGAAAATAGCTACTTCATCTTTCTGTAACACCACTAGGTGGAGATGTAGGTTTACCAAGCTAGGATTGCAACAAGACTAGAAGGCACAGAATTGAAAAACGCCTCTTAAAAAGAAGTACAAGATTGATAAATTATGTATCTTTTCGGTTACAAATTCCAAGACATCTTTGAAGGAGGAAAAATAGGAAAGACTAAATGCTCAGTTGTAAGATAGTCCAAGCAAATTATTATTTTTTAAGACACAAGTTCTGCTGTTTAAGACTCAGAATAATCGCTTCATGTTATAAATTGTCTGCTGCCAATACACACACATTTTCCTTTATTCTCCTACCAGCTGCTAGTTCATGCTAACACTGATCAGGAACAAACAAACAAAAATTACCCATAAATTTCTGAGACTGCTTTCAAACTTTCAAACCAGTGGAAATGTGTCAGTAACTGGCAAATTTCAGGGCAACTTGCTCAAGCTGAGGGAAATACTTTCAATACTTTTAAATTCTACCACTATTTCACCAGCATCCTGATACCTGGTATCACATGTAGAAAGCAACTGATGGTATCTGAGTTGTTTTTTCTAAAATAACACTGGTTTCTTTATGTTTTTCTACTGTATGTGCTTAATCATGGAAAGGGAAAATCAGAACTTAACTGAAAGTTGTTTACATGTACTGCTTCCACTTTCCTTTTACATAAATCTTTTCTATCCACACTACTTATCTATGTGCACTACAAACTTTCTCACAGCAGACAAGAAGAATCTGGGCACCTTCCAGCAGGGAAGAGTGATTCAGAATTCATTCTTCCATATTTATCCCCTTAATAAAAATACTCTTGCAGTTCTGGTTATTTTTTTCCGGTGGGCAGGAAAAACAAGTGCTATCTTGACTTCCACCTCTCACTATCAAAAATAAGTTAACTAATGTAGTCTATCCTACCTTCCAATACATGTAAGGGCTCTGTACATTTTTTTTTTTCTTAAATGTAACTTTCAAATTCTTTCTAGAAAGAATGTGGGAACGAATTGACCTCCTTTTAAAAATGTTAGGAAATGAAATAGGTGGCTCAGATTTGTTTGAGGAAGGTCAGTATCTTCATAAAAATGACCCCTCTTTTTCTACAACCTTTGATGTGAGTCTACTTTTAGCCAAGTGCCTGAGATTTAATACCATTTACTTACAAGCTCTGTGATTCTGCTAATATTGTATATAAGTCCAAGGGTATAAGTGGATAGATTGCATATCACTTCTACCTTCTTTTTTTACTTTTTTCTTCTTCTTCTTTTTGTTTTCTTCTCCCTGATTTCTGCCAAAACCTTCTTGTTTGCTGAGAAAAAAAAATACATAAAATTTCAGGCATAAAACCTGAGAATTGCAGTATTTTAGATGCCATTGCCCAGTGATATGATTATTTCTATTAGTGCCTGTACTTAGGGCTGCCTTCAGGAAGAACAACAGAATAAATTAGGTCAAAAGAAAGCAGACATTTCTCTTTCTGCTATAAAACTCTTTAAAGGTCCCCACCATCTGACAAACTCCCAAAACTGGCGATGCAGGATCCTGCATCTGCATTCATCATATTCAGGAGGAAATGCAGGCTGTTAGGAAGACAAACAATGAAGCTCTTCCAAAAAGCTAAACTCATGGAAAGGGAACTGTTCTAGTAAGAAATCTAAGAAATGGGGCCCTCCTTAATGAACAGTATTCTAATTTTGCAAAAGGTGTAACCTCACATCTTAACGTTTTTCATACTCTTGTCCTACCCTTGTGCACTGCAATGCTTCTCAATCAATGCTAATTATGAAATACGGATCCTAGTTATTTATGTGGAAAAAAAATGGGCCAAATAGAAAATAAGAGGTTAAAAATGGAATTTTCAAAGCATTACTTTCAGAAGGAATCTCACTGCTTGTTGACAATCAGAGCCATTGAGGTGAGAGCATTTTTGCTGAAGGGCAGCCTGCCTGTCTCTGGGCTAACACTTTAGCTTCATCCAAACTAAAACTTGAATTTGTACTAATCCAGTTCAGATTCTTACCCCAACCAACCCCTCCTTCCACCTCATCAGCCGAGAATCTGTCCATCTTTTCATCCTACATTAGCTCTGAATACCGTCTAATCAGTTACAGATTGAGAAAGAAAACGAAGAGCCCCTGTATTAAAAGGGTTTTTCTCCTCAAACGTTGAATATGAAGTTCTCCTTAAAAAGCATTTCCTACTGTGGTCACACACACACCTACTGAGGTACTTGCTGAAATAACTCAGCACAGAATCAAGACTCTTCTGAGAGTCAGGAAAAAGAAAGATTTCAGCTTAATCTTAATAATAATAAAATTAAAAAAAAAAAAAAAAAGAACATAAGGGTCTGGCAAGAGTCTCTTGCTGTTAATCAGTAATGTTGCATCTTAACCCTTTATATACTACAGCCCAAGCCTGCCTTGAGTCATATCTTTTTTAAAATTTCATAACAGGACAAATCGCAGATATGATGATAAAGTTAAAATCAGTTATCTGGCTTTAGGATTTAGCTGGCAACATGAAAGCTGGAAGATGCCCGGGTTCCCAACTTCTTGGTGCCATTCCCTTCCAATCCAGACAATCTCCTCCTTGTCTTCAGTTATCTCTGCAAATCTATTTTGTAAAGACTGCTGGGTTACTTTGACACATCTTCCACCAAGCCATCCCTAGCTTTCTGGTGCAATGTGCACACTCAAGCGCAGAAACGTCCTAAGTTGTAGCCACTGCAACAAACCGGAGGGCATGGTGGGGAGGGTGTGTGTGGGGAGTGTGTGTGTGTGGGGGGTTGTAGGGGTGGAGGACCACCCTCTGATGATCACATCTGAGGAAAACAGATGTTCCCCTCACCTTGAAAGCCTTTCTACTTTCAGATGAGAATGCATTTGATCAAAACATGATGCCATTCATCTTACCTGGCTGTTTGTCGATCATAGCTCCTGGAAGGATAAGCAAACCCTATGGAAAGACATTTATCTAAATTATCCTGATAAAATGCTATCACTCTGAGGAAAAAGAAAAATGAGGTAGAATGCTAGTTTGTAGACAATTATGCTAAACTAGAGAAAAATTGGGCTGTGGAGTTGAACCACGCTTAATATAAGTTAGAGTGCTGGTTTAAGAAAATGAATACTTTAAGTGAAGTTTCTCCTTTGTGGGGATTTAGTCTGTATGAAAATGAAAATAAAACTAAAAGTAAAAATGTAAAAAGGAAGATTAGAAATATTAACTGCCTCTCCGGTTCAAACAGCATAATGTTAGTGTTTGTGACTTTTCCCTTGACAACTAGATAAGAAGATAAATGTGTAGTTTCTCTTAATTAGCCTTTCTTAATTAAAAACACCAGAGGTATTTGTGATCATAATGAACTCTTCTGACAGAATGGTCACTTGTTCTTCTGGATGTCACTCCAGGAAAATTAGATTTTTTTTTTTATGGGGGATAAATTCTGTGTTAAGAAAGAAATAAATGATGCCTGTAAAAGCAGTGTCCCTTCGGTTTTATCTGAATGAGATGGATGTGTATCTTGTGGTTTTTAGAATGGTGTGGGGCAGTATTAGCCATCATTAGCACCCCAGTATGGATCCAATTCACTAATTACTTATGCTGTCTTGGTTCACTGAGATTTAAGTACCAAGTCAATCCCATTATCTGCAGTCTCCCAAGCTTGCCAGAGTCATCCGTCTTTTATGGAAAAAAAAGCACAAGGGTTATCAATAGGACCCTGAAATACTTGGGATTTTCCCACTTCAGGAGGAGGCAAGATTAGTCCTGACTAAAGTCACATCTTCTCTAAGCTGCTACTTTGGATGTGATAAAAGTGAATGCTGACAATTATCCATAACTCCATAGAAAGCAGGAGAGAGGGGGAAGAAGGCAAGAGCAGCAAGGGGAGAAGTCTGCCACACATGCCTGCATCCGTCCTGCGGTCGCAGGCAGCTTTTCATATCACCTCAGAGCTACAAATTACAATTCGGCTGTTACAAACATGTGATAATATAGTCAGAAATCAGAAATTAAAATATTCCAATGGCCTCGGGCCTCCTCAGAGAGAAAGAGAGAGGGAGAGAGGCTGAGAGGGAGAGGAGGAGGAGGGAGAGGGAGAGAGAGGAGTACACTGAGCCCCCGCGCTGCCTGTGTTGTTTGTGCCCTCCCTTCTCCATCCTACATGTTTAATGTCTGCGGCAGTACCGAGGCCTTGTCTGTTTGGGATGGTTGATTGACATCTGCTCTGCCGAGAGGAAGGAACTGGCAGCTATTGGCAGCACTGTCACGTTCATTTGCACACTTTATGAAGCAGCAGTGTGGCTACTAATACAAAAAGAAATCTTCTAAGCAGCATGACATCTCTTGGAATGGAATATTTGTCTTTACAAATGATTGCACTGCTGCCAGTACTTGACATGGTGCTCGCAAACATGTGTAATTGTTGGAAGTGTAATGATGATTATTTGCATATTTAATGTTCAAACAAGTACTGGAGAAGCAACTTAGACTAAACCTTTTATGGGGAGGATTTAAATATGTTCAGCATCAGCCTGATGAGTCCCAAAAAGGAGTCGGGGTCTGAAGGGAAAGCTTGTGAACGCGACTGTTGTATAAGAGGGAGTTTAAGAAATCACCCTGAAATGCAACACTCAGATATTTTGTAGGTTTATTTTGAGACAGATTTCATATGAATTCCTCTCCCATTCATTTTAATTGCTCAAAATTATATCTAAATGTAATTATACAAAAATTTTGGAACGGTCTATCATGTGTCTGAAATCAACCAAATAGCAAAGTGAGGAAAGTAGATAAGCAAGCACATGTTTATCAGTGACATCAGCTACAGAAAGTCTGTGTGTGATGGCAACAGCACTTATTTGAACACTTTGGTATGTGTGAAAAGGGCACAGGTCACGGGACAGAGGCTAACAAACCCTTTTTCCTTGACTGGAAATACAGTGGTGGACATTTGTCCTGGAAAACAGCCATGCCCAGGTTGAAAGAAGAGGGTTTTCCTCCTTCTGTAAAGCCCTCCTCTTTTTGCCTTAGAAAAAAACTTATTTTTCCCTTCCACACTAAATTTAGCTATTTTTAATATTGTGACAGAGAGATCTAGTAGGCACATAGACCTTGCACACACTTATGTGCATGGAGGTGTGCACAACAGCATGTCTGAAGGGGAAAACATTTTACAAAAGAGGTCAGCAACACAAGAAAGAAACAATACTTCTGAAGGCAGTATTGTTCCCGTGGGAGGAAGACACATTGGTTTTATCAATGGAATAATTTCAGATGATACAGATACATGAATGGCACCTCAGCTCTTCACCTTTAGTGAAGAATTTCTTTAACTGAGAACTTCATCTCCCAAACTTTATTTTTTCCCCAACTTAAAGACAGACCTTCTCTAGTTGAATTTTCCCTTCTTAAAATATTTATCTAAACAATTAGTTTTCATCTTGCCATCCTGCTCTAACTCTCCTGCTTCCTTCCTCCTCCATCTCTCATTCTCTCTTTCTCTTTCCTGTGTGGTCTCAGCACCAAGAGATTTATAATCACCAAACCCTGCATTGTTTGAGGGGCAGCACAATAAACTTGACTCAATTATCATGCTGTAAATTGATTTTTTTAGAAAAAAAAATCTGATGGATGAATAGAGACTGAATATCTTCGTCTCTGACCCTGTCGTATCATCAGCAATTCTCTGGCAAGACTCCCAGTTGATTGACAATGCTGCTAATGAACACTGTCTTAGACCATGTAATGATTTACCTGCCATGAACAAGGTTTGGCAATGCTACCTTTGCATATCTGTCAAACAATTAATCCTTTAAAAAACAGATATATTGTCTTGAAGCACGGAAGTGTCTGGATATTAATAGAAAAGTGGAGGCATAAGATAAATACATGTCTGCTCATTAAGCTAATCAGGATTGCTTTGTTGCTCATCTTGTTCCAAAAGCAATCTCCTTCTATTTATTTTAGCCACCTGTTGTCTCATCCTTACAAGATGGCAATATCTTCATTTAGCTGACCAACCTCTAACTTATTATTTACCTTGGCCAACAATGAATACAGAAAGCATTCATCTGACTATACTTGTAATCATTCTTCCCAACTGAATGTGTATTGGACTTCCATGTTTTGGTGGGTTTTTAAAAATTTTGTTCATTCATGCTTGGACCATCTATCCACTCTGTTTAGTCTTCCAAAAAGCTGAAGGTAAAGAAAACTTTGTGTAGTATCTGCTATTAATGTGCAGCTCATTTGGTTTCTGATTCTACCTCCAGATCCTAACCAATTCACCTTATCACATGAACAGAGTGAAAACGCTGAGGTGCAAAAGACCCCTTTGTTGACCACAGTTGTATGCAGCAGTAGTAGCAGGATATTGGAAGAAGAATGATCTGTGTTACTTTACCAGCAATAGTGTCTGTTACTTCTTTAGATATCACAAACCAGAAAAGTCACCCAAACTCGTTTGCTGGCTCACTGAACACTATTTGTTGTTCATCAATATGTACTCCAGGTACCTCCCACAAAATGTAATTTATCTAAAGCACAGCCTTGTGGTTTTGTAAGTAGCTAATTGCTCATCTTTAAAAAAATAAATGAAAAAAAAAATAGAATGGGGATAGGGGCACCGAAGGGTGGCTGAGAAAAACGATGTTAAGAAGAGGAGTGGCTTATAAAAGAAACAGACTGCAAAGCTGAATTTAGTTTCCTTATGAAATTCTTTGAAGAAGTAAAAGTATTTAAAAAACATATGACAATAATTAGCAGTATTTCTTTGGGGATTTGTTTGTTTGACCTTAGCCTTTTAATCTGTCAAAGTATGCTAATAAGCCTGACAGACAGAAAGATAAAATGTGGAGACAGATGAACTAACTGAGAAAACATCAGTACAATATTGAATATACTTGTGGAAATAGAAAAGAAAATGAGTGCAATTAAACATTACCTCGAGGCTTTGATGACGTGCTCAATATCATGGCAAAGTTGCTTACAAATTAGAAGGCGTGTATACACCAGGTCACTATGAGTGTGTCTGGCATCTCTGATAGCTTTATTTTAAATAGACACATCTTTCTAAGTTCATTTTGTCTCTTCAATGTCAATCCAATGTATCGAAACACCAGTTTCTGCACATTGTCTTATTTCTGAGGGTTACTGGTACATTTCATCAGTTCATGACTGTTTGCGGTTTGAGAAGTCTGAGGGCCTTGAACAAGCAGGTAAAGGCATTTTTCTGCCTTGAAGGCCTGTGAAGAGCCTTGATTTCCAACGAGTTACTTTTGTTTTCTTTTTTCCGTAAGACCTCTCAGGCTTTCTGTGTGAAACTGATGAGAATGATGGTCCCTGAAATACATAGCCACTTTTAAGGAACCATATATTCTTCATTCAAGATGAACTGCAAAATCAGGAGTAATGCAACAGGAGTAAATGGCAGCACATGAGTCAGTTCTTTTAGGACACAGGAAAATGAGTTTTCATTTTCCTTAATTTTTCTTTTCTTTTCTGAAATAACTGATTTTGTCTTCTCACTATAATCCAAATGACTTCTGGTGTTATCACTGTGAGTAAAAGACTAGTCATTCACACCTCCATTCTTAATAAACTAGAGGTTAAAAAGTTCTCTGGGCTAATGTTCTCTCCATATCCTGGTGTACTGGGACTGATTTCCTGATGGCAAAAGATAAGAATTATTGAAACTGCAGGGAAAAAAAAAAAAAAAAAAGGCACCCATTCCCTTTCAGATACCCTGCTGCCACTAGCTCTTAAATCAGGACGAAGACTTTGCTGTGTGACTAAGTTGGGCAACTCACTTCCATGAAGTGAGACTGTGAAGGAGTTCTTCAAAATAAAACGTTTGCACATTGTATATCAGTGTATCTTATTTCCTGACAGGACATCTGATAACTCAGCTTTTCCATACAGCCAAATGAAGCATGACATTTCAAAAAATCTTTTTTTCCAATGATCTACCCACTCCACTTAAGCTCCCTAAAAATATACACTAAATGAAACATAGACGTGTCTTAGCAGCCAGAAGTGTGTCTGAAATTACTGCCTTTGCAAAGCTTTTGCATTTAGTCAACTTTATAATCACTTAAAGCTCTCATCCAAGCTTGGATTTTAAAAAAATGTAGCTAAGGGTTTTCTTCCTTTCGCTGAGCCAGATGTACAATTATAAGACAAAAAATTAAACCCAATTAAAAATTAAAAAAAAAAGAAAAAAAAGAAGGAAAAAAAAAAAAAAAGGGGAACACGATCTAGCCAAAGGAGAGCCCCAGAACTTTGTGTTAAGAGACCATTTAGTGACCTGCTGTATTTGGTGTTTTGCAAAAGTCCTCACACCAGCACCTTGGAATTAAGGATGCTGATCTACATGATGAATGGAGCATAGAATCATTGAATCAACCAGGTTGGAAGAGACCTCCAAGATCATCTAGTCCAACCCATCATAGTCCCGTTATAGGTTTCCTTAAGAACCATAGTTTTGCTTTTTGTTCCACTTTCACCTGCAGAACACAATTCGTGCTTCCTGATGCAGGCACTCTGTTCAGGAGTCACAGGTGGGAAGAAGAGCTGACATCTTAGGCCAGCCAATGTTCCTGTATTGCTCTGCGATGGGCGGTTTCAGATGTGCCCATTCGCACTAGTCATGTCGAAGCGAGTGAGCTGGAAGGCAGCTTCCAGGTGGGTNGGGGAGCCGGGGCTAGGTGGCGGCGCCTTTTCTCCCTGGCTGCATGGAGAGGTGGCCGGGGCTTTTAGAGGGGCTGACAGATCTGAAGTTCTGGAGGCTGAATGAAAGAAACACTCAGCTAACAAAACAGTGCGCCACAGAAGAAGTTTCATCTGGTCTGGCCAAATCCCTCCTTTCTTTCCATCTTTTCTCTCCTAATAACAGCTGCCCTCTCATTCCCTGTTACTCCGCTGTGAAGAACAAAACCTCCCTCTGACTATCTGTTTTTCTTTTCTTCCCCAGAGTAGGTCTCATTACTGGTGATTAGCAGATGATTAA
>VWZE01019136.1:0-44959 GCA_013396675.1 Eubucco bourcierii | reverse complement strand
AGGCGGCTTCCAGGTGGGTTTCCAGGGGGACGGAGGTGCCCCCTCTCCCCCCCCAAAAAAAAAGTCCGACTCACCCTCCGGCCATTCCGCCCCTTTGAGGGCCGCCAGCCGGCTGTTCTGAGGTGCCCCGGCCCCGCCGGCCGGGCCCCAGCGCTGCCCAGCATCTGGAGGAGCCGTGCCCGGAGCCGCGGGGCTCGGGTAGGGGGCCAGCGGAACCCGAGGGTTCGGACCGCGGGGGGGAGCCGGGGCAGGGGNATTCAGCTTCCCCCAGTAGATATTTTCTCCCTGTTTGTGACTAACGCGTCAGTCTTCAATGAACGTGCTCCTAAGCTTATTAACGGGCTCAGAGGATTAGCTGCCACCGAGCGCCGCCGCTCCGATATTGTGATGCAGCGAGTGACATGGAACCATTTGCTGAGCACAGGCAGNGGGCGGGAATGTGGTGGTTTGTGGAATGGGGGAAATCCTAGCAATAATTACAAATATAAAACGTTCGGCAAAGCCTGAAAATAGCCTTCAACTTCAGGGCAGGAGAACTGCCTTTCAGGAGTAACTATGTGTTTGCCTCGTCCAACACCCCTACCCACTCCACCCCAGTCCCTCCACCCGAAGAATAGAAAGGGCCCCCAAAACCCTCAAACCCTGTATAAAATAAACCAGCTATAAAATATAGGAACATCCGTCATAGACAGAATGGCATTTCTGAAGTCCAAAAGGGACTGCTGTGGTCACCACCTAACACTGCAAAACAGGCCACTCTGGAGGTTGATAGGCAAAGGTGTGGGTGTGTATCAAATCTCTTATCTGCTGCCTGTCTATTACTATGTAAAACCCCAGCCTGTAGCACTCTCAAGTTGAAGACTGGAGCAGGATGCAAAATTAGAAGCTTCGCTTTACCCCACCCATCCCTTTAAAAACGATCAAGCTTAAATAAAATTTAATAGCTAGTAATAAAGTAAGAGAGGTTGAAATTATCAGCAGGTTTGAATTATGCAGTAAACTGTTCTGCACAAAAAGAAACATTGCGAAACAAACTAAAATAGGTCATGGAAAATATTTTCCTATTATATGCTTTTTCTCTACTATTTTATACTCTTTGTTCTATTTTTTTTAAAGGATTGCTGTGTTGAATTGTGGCCACATTTACAAAAACGACTCCCTGCATTACACTCTTTTTCATTAGACAAACATCACTATAAGTAGTCCAGATAAATAAAACGATTCAAACTCAGACACCTTTTAAAGTCACTTGGAATTCCTAAGTGATTGGAAAATCTGGAGTTGCAGGAGAACCTGGTTTTTAACTTCAGACAAATTCTGTGGTGTAAAACACGCCTTCCATTTTGGAACAGAATACAGGAGAGCAAACTTTTTTTCTGGAAATTTCCTATAAAATGTAATTAGTAAAGAACTATTCTTTAATTTATGGTCAACTGTTTTATTTACCCTGATTTGCAAAATTTTCTTTTCTGCATTTATTTTCTTTGTTTATTTTTTCAATAGTCAGCATTTATTTATTGTACATTACACACACACACACACACACACACTCACACACAAGGGAATAAAAAGCAGCAAGCTTTTAAAATGAAAGCTGAAACTTCATACAGTGGAATTTGTAAACTAATTTTCTTGATTCATTAAAATCCTGACATTAAGCACTATCTAGAAAGACACTTTTAAAATTCTGGAAAAGACTTCACATTATAAAATCTGCACTTTTTGTGTTGAGGATTGTTTCAGGAGAAGATTTCAGAATGGTTTTAGTGAAGGCAAACTGATGACTTAAATGCAGAGTTAGAACCTTAACTTTAGGCATCCAGTTTTGAAAACAAAGCAAGAAACCCACCACTTTGTAAGGATTTTTTTCCTCACTCCATTCTAAATGCCTCAAAATAAAGAAAAAGTTCATCCAGATAACCCTCTTTTCAGTTCTTCAAATTTCTTCCATTTATATTTTCCATTGTCCTCTTTCCAGTGCAGCTTAACTCTTGAGTGTGCTGAAGCTTGAATTGTAGCTTCCGATTTATAATAGCAATAGGGCATCCAGCAAATGTCAACAAATCCCTTGTCACCCAGGCTAGAAGGAAATGTGAGAGGTAAGGCAGAGTAGCCTTTCCTTGCCACATAACACAAAAATACCCTCAGTGGGAAATAAAGAACTAAAAACTTGCTCATGAAAAATCATGAGAGTCCATGAATATCCAACCGAAATTGTGACAGGAAGGTGACACATGTTAGAAATAGTCAGTTATACATACAATGCAGCTGTAGACCTATGTGTTTGTTATATCTGTAATTTAAAAATTAAAGTCCTCTACCATCTATCTCCTCTTTTGCAAAATTAAAGGAATTCCAACAGACCAGACTGACTACATTCTGAAAAAAAAAGTACCCAATAAAACCCACATCACTGACCTCAAGTGACCTCAATAAATAAGTAACTGCTGAAGGATCAGCTCCGTTTTTGTGAAACAATAGATTAAAACTTCAGTGGAGCTCATGCAAGAAAACGTCACAGGAGGGTAGCACAGGATTTCAGAGCAGAAAGAAAGTTTTGGAAATAACAAGTGTGGTCTGCCAAGTTACAGAGGAAACCTTTTAGCAAAGGAAATTCTGAATTTAACTTTTAGAGCAGCAGGTACCCCCATGTGATAGAAATATATTCCAATTTCTGCCACTCATGTTTTTCCCCATCTCTATGCTGTCATTTTCATAGAATCATAGAATTGTTTCAGTTGGAAAAGACCTCTGTTCACTGTTTAAAAGTGAATCGTGGAAAACATAACAGGCCACTGACTATTTGTGAATTTTCTGTCACTGGTTTTTACACTTTCTAGTGTGATCAGTCACCTGAATCACATTACAGGCTTATTTCTAGCTTCAGCATGGAACAGAGTACTTGTGAGACAAGAGGGAAAGCTGCCTTTGATTGTGTCAAAAGGTCTGTGAAATTAGGAGTTGGTAGACTGGCTCATAAAAGAAATTTAAGAATATTTTAAATATTTTCCTTTGGATTACTTCCTGTCTGAAAAATCCTTACTGGGAAAATGTGGATAATATGAGCAGGTTCACTCTTAAAATGGATTTTCTTCTTTTATCATCAGGGACAGAAAGTGATTTAGACAAACGGAGTGTGGTAAGAAGCTTTCTTTTATGTCATTTGAGGCCTTGTCCATTTGTAAGATGAGGCCAATGCCTATGAAAAGCAGGGTTTGCCTGTCCATCATATATGCAGATTTGAACTCAATACCACAGTTGCAAGAGAGTGAGTTGGTTCATCTCTGTAGGTTACCACCACCGAGCTGGAAATTACCTGTTTAATCTGAGCTATGATAACAATCATATTAGTTAAAACTATGTTCCTGGTTGTTTTGCTTCTTTCTAAGATGAAAGAAAAGATGATAAAGGGCAACATACTCCATCTGTTGCCAGAACCACACCGGTTTGGAGAAGGGAATGCTGATCTGAAATTAGGTTCTGAATGTTAATCCTAAAGCATTCGTGTCATGGTTTAAGATATCTGACTTAAAATTAGAAGTGGTCAGTGTGAAAAATAGAGTTAGGAAGAGCCGGAGTAAAGTGTATGTGGAGGACTAGCCTTGGCCCTCAGCAGTTACTTGCATACACTGATCAATCCAGCAATAGCGTTGTGCAGGCATCAGTGCTGGAGCGGTTCCTCTTCCTCAAGTCTCTAGTTTTAAAAACAAGATGATTATGCAGGAGTAGTACTTTCAACATCTTTTTATATGGAAGCATGGAAGATGTCTGAGTGGGAGCGACTCCATTTTCTGATTCACTTGTGTGTTTACTTTGCCTTACAATCAGTTATATTTTTTTCAACAGGAGGATGTAAAGTAGTTGCTGACTTTGTATTCTGCTGTACCACAACACTTGGTAGAGGGAAGGGAAAGCAAATGTGCAGAGTTGCCAGGAGACAGATTTATTCTGAACTTCAGCAGCTTGGCACTTCCACCACAACACTCCTTCCCCCTTCCCTCATTCCCTCACACTCCAGGCACAGACAGACCAGAAATAGCAAGAAATGACCTGTTCTTGTTTAGTAAATGACCTGCCCTTGTTTAGTACTAAAGCATTCAGTTTCATTTAATTTTGAGCTTTTCATAGTCCCACAAATCAACACCAATGTTTTCAAAGGATGGCTGTGAAATGGGTGCAACATGGAAAATTTAAGTGGCAAATTTGCCTAGAGGCTTCTGAACCCTCCTTTTCTGCTTCTAAATGACCATTTCTTTGTTTTCAAAAGTAGCATTTGGGGAGAGAGGAAATAAATTAAATTTTAGTCTGTTATTCTTGTGAAATAGTAGTATATGTTTGCAAACACTCTTAAAGGTGGAGTATGAATGGGGCAGAACTGGTATTCCCCATTCAAACCTTTGGCACATTTAGAGGACTAATCTGAAAACACATCCCACCACAAGAAAAGTGTCTTTAGGAGATAGTTTGCATGTTTTATCTGATCTGAAGATGAATCCTGACTTCCAACATAAACCTGGGAATGTACACAGTCTGAATTGTCTTACTTTGTAACTTTTTTCTATCTGTTGCTAGACTGCAGAGTTTTTAATCTGAGCATAAAAGAAAGATCTTGACTAAACTATGGAACACAATAAATTGTGTTAGAGTATGTCAGTATTAGAATTAAAGTAATAAAAGCCTCTTACTGAATAAAAAAGCTACAGCAAAACCCTTATTTGACTAGAGAAAACACACACAAAGGCACACAGATGTGGAGGCTGTTAGATTTTAGACCAAGATATTGCAGCACTTCCACGCCTTGAGGGTAAGTAAGAGCTGTGGAAACCAGAGAATACTGGTCAGATACTGGAATCATTTTAGTTGCAGTTTCTGAAGAACTAGAGAAATTAGTACGTCTTTCCTCTAAAGAAAATGCATTCATGCAAATGACCGTTTTGTAACTGAGTTTACTTAGAAAGGTCAAATAATGATATCTCAATAGTGAGGATCACAACTCATGTCATCTTATAACTGCTTGTGTTTCTTTAATCTGGCTCTTTCTACCCACTCCCTACCTAAAAGAGATTACATTCCTCAAGTTATTTCCATTACCATGGGTGCTTAAAAAAAATCAAATACTTCAATTTAGCTACTACCTTTAAATTTCACCTATTTTAAAACTTTGCGAAGTTGTTTTAGAGATGTTGCTGTTTTTATCAGTTGAATCACGTTGCCATTATTGTTCACTCATTATCCATGGGTTGCAAGATGGATATCTGTTCCAATGTGGTCCTTCATGCTATGCAGGAGAACAACCTGCTTCATGAGGTCCTATTGTCTTCCTGTAGAGACCACCATTGCAGATCCTCTACTGCATATAAACCAAATAAAATGTATAAGAAGTGATGGCTTAGATGGTTGGCAGATTTACACCAACCAAATAATTCTCCAAGTTAAAGTAATGTCAGGGTATATATGTCTGTGAATGTGACAGTGCAGAGGCTACCTTGTGCCAATGTCTGACATATGGCCTTAAAAGAAGAAGAAAGGACATCATTTTTAAAATGAAACTCTACTAAAAATGTGTAGAGAAGAACTGAAAACTGATGATTCGAAAATATTTATGGGCATCCCTTAGTAACTATTTACACAGATTGTGGAAGAGTCTTCCTGCACTAGAGAGACAGGCGTCTAAAATGAGAAGATAGAGTTCCTCTAAGCTATACAATGTACTACTCCATTCCTTGGACACCAAAGGATCCTGGATTATCAGCAGCTGCCTGACCTGCAGTGCTGGAGAGTTGACAAATCCACCAATATTTTTATAAGATGGTGGAGAAAAAAAACCAAAAACAAACCAGTGGCATTAATGCATCTTACGGGCCTGTTTTCTTTTTAAACCATGCTTTACACCTGTAAAGATTAAGAGAAACATTCTGAATCAAAGTAACTTCCTTCTCTGGTTCTGTGTACCAAATAGAAAAATCAGGAGTAACTCTAGCTATGTGGTAGTATGAATCTTGTAGTCCAAATATTTTGGTTATTTGGTTTGCCCATGGTGAAAGAACGCACATTTTTAAAATGTCATGTCATTGCACACCATGCATCCAGTTTATGTGTCCATGAGAGTTCTACTTCAGTAGCACAGTAGATGATGATAGTAGGAATTGTGTACTATCCTGGTTAATACATTCACAAGCACAGGACAAGGATACATATTCTACCTGATGGGTTGTATTTTCACAACCTCATTGTTAGTTCAGCTTTACTTTCAATTTTGACAGCCTTGAGGCAAAGAGAAGAATTAATTTCCTCACAAACATCAATGACCACTTCACCAAGAGTAGATTTTCCCAGCTTTACTTGATAGGCAACAGACTTTTAGCTGCCCAGATAGGAACATGCTTTATGATACCAAATAGCAACAGACAGCATTTGGAATTTCTCAGATGAGTGACTTGCAGCTTCATGGCTGGGACAGAGTACTCTAATGTCTTAATGGATGTGCTTTTGTTTCATGAAATGACTCTGTGCTTACTACTATATTTCCAGTGCAATTGGCTCCTTTTAAAGTGAAATGGTGTTCGCTGGCTCAAGAAGGCAATGGGATCATTTGTCAGTCTATACTCAGACTACAGCTCCTTTGTTCTTGTCCGGTAGTTCATGCTGTAGTGCTGGTACTAGTGCTAGTGTTGAATTTTATTTTTTTCTTGAAAGATGTTTATCTTTTGTATTCTATGACCCCAAACAGAGTTTCTTCTGAGATTATCGCTTCTGTCTGAGACAGCTGTGAAGCAGCACCACAGAGAAACAACCATGTTCTTAAAAATTGCTATATTTCTGTTCTTCAGTGATAGCCGTACTACCTTGGTACCTTAGGCAAATAATTGCTTAACACTGCTGTGTATGGTAAATTCTAGGGAGAGAATTCCACCGTCCAAGTATATTTCCTTTCACACCCCAAGAGCAAACAGACAAGTTGTCCCAAACCACTCTACCAGTTAGATGATAAAGCAACATACTGTCTTTTGTGATGCTATGAATTCCTGCCTAGTTGTGGCAGATATGATCAGTTATCTGTTTTGCTTGACACTGATACAGAACAGTACTAACAGATATGCAGGGTGTGACATCAAGCTGCAAATATCAATGAGATTGCAGGGTGCGCCCTGAAGGTCAGTTCTTTGAGTTTCATGCAATGGAGAAAGAGGGAACAGAAACTGCAGAGCTGCGTATTTTGCGAATGCACAAGTTTGTTAATGGAATTTTGTTCCTATGCACCAGTATTGCAGATGGGTAATGCCAGAGAAATGTCAGACACAATATGATGTGTAGTATAGCAAACAGGAGAGTGAGCTTAATCATGCCAATAGCTTACTCCCAGGCAAAGCAGTGGACAAATCTGAAGACACTAGATGCTTATGTAAATGACATACAGGAAAGAACAGAAGACCAGTTAGTCTCCATTGTCTTAATTTGCCACTACTGCATGTTTTTGCTGTCACTACCTTGGAGAAAGCTGTGCAAACATCTACGCAGACGCTACCTTACATTTAAGGTGTCTGCCTCACTGTGTGGCTCTCAGAAGCATGAATGATTGCAGCATGAATTACGACAAGATGAAGAATAAAATGGATGAGAACAGATTAAATTTTCAAAGAAGACAAAATCAGTCTTAATAGCCATTTGTTTCACATCTTTACCACTTTTGTCATAGCAATACAATCAGAACAGACAAATGTTAATTTCCCTAATATTCTTTCCCAGATTAAAAAATGAACATAATGAGGGGCAAAGACTTAAATAAGTTAGAGTAATTTCCTGAATGCCAGCAACCAGATCAGGAAGAAGTAGCTGGTTCACAATGTCTCTCAGATACTGTTAAGGAGGGGTAATTAATTGATGTGAGATGATATTGTCCAAAAAAATTAATATTGTTTTGGATTATTAATTAATAATCCAAAATTAATATTGGTTTTGGAGACCAGTGATCTCTGACCTGGTCCTGATCACTCTGGATGACCTGTGTATCTCCAGGACTTCCTGTCTTGGCAAGAGACTTTCAGATGTAGGCAGGATGTCTTGCCATGTGCAGTCTCAGCACAATGTCACGCTGGCTATGTAGACTGATTGCGTGGAGTCATTTAGAGCCTGATTCTGGTAAACTCTTGGCAGGCAGTTTCCAAGGCAGTTCAGGATATAAAAAGGCAATGAGCAACGGTGGCAGGCAGTAGCAAGCGCAGAGCACATTGTGTCACCTGCTTATCTCCTTTTATCAATACAGCCCGAGACTAATGTGCCTTTGGACACAGAACAGCCAATCAGAACGGCAGTTAGCCAAGCTTGACCATATTCGGTAAAGCCATAGGCTTGGTTTACCCTTTTTAGGGCAGAACACAGGCTTTGCACAAANTAGAGCCTGATTCTGGTAAACTCTTGGCAGGCAGTTTCCAAGGCAGTTCAGGATATAAAAAGGCAATGAGCAACGGTGGCAGGCAGTAGCAAGCGCAGAGCACATTGTGTCACCTGCTTATCTCCTTTTATCAATACAGCCCGAGACTAATGTGCCTTTGGACACAGAACAGCCAATCAGAACGGCAGTTAGCCAAGCTTGACCATATTCGGTAAAGCCATAGGCTTGGTTTACCCTTTTTAGGGCAGAACACAGGCTTTGCACAAAGCATACACAAGCTGAGCATGTGCACCTTGTTTACCACAGGATGCAGACAAGTCTGGACAAGCCAGAGTCCTTATACTCAGTGCCTCCAGGTTCTTTATCCTCTTTTATGTGGTTGCTTCTCCCCAAAAAAGGAGGAGGGAGAGCAGAAAAAGATGTCTGGGCAAACCAGGACATTCATAAGCCTATAATGACCTGCTTAGGCCTACCACGACAGATACTACCACTGGCCTTAAACACACCAAACATTAAACACTAAATCTCATCCTACCTGAACCATCTCAACCCAGGGCCATATGTCTGTGTTTGTATATGATAAACCCAACCCAAAAAGACAGACAGAGTTTCTAGTCTGAGCACAGCTGAGTCCGAGTGTGCCTTCTGGGTTTGACACACATAGTGATATTCCACAGTGGTTGAATTTACTAGCATGAATCAGTGATGCCCTCATAATCTTTGCTGCTTTTCCTATCATGTAAACACTCTCAGACTTCTACTGAGCTAAGGTTAGGGTTTTGAACTTGGAACTATTAACAAAAAAAATAAAGCAGTCATATATTAAATTTGATCTGGAAGTTTGAGTGCTATGATTCCGGTCAAAATCTTTATACTTTCTGTCCAAATTATAAAGTGGAACAGGAAACCCTGATTTTCCCACAGATGAGGCTTTATTTCCTGTTGTTACACGAGCACTTTTGTTGCAACTTAAGCAGTTTCACTTGAGGTTGTCTTGTATATGTCAGTAATGATGGTAGGTACGAAGGCCTATATCACTGTCACTCTTCTGAAAACCTGGGTTCATTCATCAGGATACCCTGATACCATTCATTTGATAAACCTTCTGCCCTAGTGCTTCCTCTGTCTAAATTATGTAGAGTCATTTAACTAAAGCAAATGACTCTGCCACAGTAGACAAGACATTAGCTTCAATGCAATAACTTTCCATAATGAACCTCAGAAATGTGATAGGAAAAAATATATTAAAAATTTTGCGGCTTTGAAGAAAAAAAAAATCTTTAATGAATAGTTTATCTGTTTAGTTAACACTTCAACAATATGACAAGACCTTTTCACAACATTACTGCATTCAAGCCAGATCATAGCCAACTATATCACTAAAAGGAGACACAATATTTATATATATCCACAAATATACATGTAGACTATATTCAAGGCAAGAAAAATTTCCATCAAACCTTACACATTTAATTTCAGTATTTGAATTTTGTTAAAATGTTAAACATGCTAAAAATTATTTTCCTCTTCTGGAAGAGAGCGAGAATGCACCTTCAGAAGTACATTTTATTCTGGTAAGAACTCAAATGATATAGCACTAGGGGCATCTGACAGTCTCATGTATATGACAGAAATGCAGAGCTACAGAATTAGATAACTTAAGTTAGGTTGCACACCAGACCTACCCTGCTACAGTCCAAATGAGGTTATTGACTCAGAGAAGTAGCCATTGATAAAGCAATTATTACCAACAGCCAGATGTGTGATAGCTCATTTTTGGAAATGAACAGATGCCCCAACATTAATGGCATGGAGGTATCAAACATAGGAAGTCCTTTGAACAGAACCAAAATTACAGTCAACCATATATCAGAATCTAGTAGATTTAATGGGCAACATTTCCTTGGAACTTGAACTTGAGTAAATATGTGGCAAAGAGATCAAATAATTTAAAGGTGATAAATATATCATGTATGAATCAGGTTGTCCGGAAAGTTAATGCACTCCAACATTTATTTATTTATGTATTTATTTATTTTATTTATCTATTTATTTATTTATTCATTTATTTATTGCTACCAGGACATAATGTGCACTAAAGTTAGGTGCATAATTTCAGGTACATTCAGCTTATTTCCATTCATTGCACATCCTTATTAGCAAACTCTGCCATCTGAGTATTACGCTGTTATGCCAAATGTGCAATTCTATAAATCAGCTAGTGAGAGAGGGTGCCAGCCCTTCCTGATGATAAATGCAGTGGCAGAAATCTACTTTGTTTTGTAATAACCAAGGCTGATTAATCCAAAGCTGTTTGCAAACTTCATTTCATACAGGATACCTCCATCCTTACAATCAGATTAACAAATCAAAGGTGCATTCAGACTTGGAGACAGGTTGCCACTTAAGTATTTCAGATACTCAGGCATTTGGTTAAACTAAGCTTGGATTAACAAGGTCTCACTGTTTAAAGGGAGTTATGTTTAGGGGTTCTCTGTCTCTGCTGATTGTAAATGCAGTGCTCATGGGGTAGTGCCGTCCAGTCTTTAGAGCTCAGTAAGCTTACAGAGCTTTACAGCTTCCCTGCAAGCTTCATGAGCTTAATTGAAGATAAGTATATACAAACTCACCTTCCTAGAAAGACCTCTATTTATGTGAAGGGGGAAAACCCCCAAAGAAATCTCTTTATGCAGTGACTAATCTGTATCTTTCCTGTCATCATTTATACTTATTTTTATATAGTGGAATTTATTAGACTAAACCACTTAATCATGTGGAATAGATGAAAGTGGAATCATTCAACACTGTCACCTTTTGTTGTCACTTGAGACTCTCCAGGATGTGACAGAGACTGATCAAATTATTTGTTAGGAGCAAGTCATGTCAACTGATTTAGTCCCAGCAGCAAGTGGATCTGTGAGATTCTGGGCCAAAGTCCCTTTCTGCCTTTATGAAAATGTAAAGAGAGAACAAATCCAGTCTGGGACTTCTACCACAACATCAGTGATGACTGTTGCAACTGCCATTAGGGGATTTGATATTTGTTTTGTGTATATTTTATTTTAATATTATTACTTTCATTAAAGCAGTTTTATTTTTCCACTTCGGCAGTCTTTCTCCTTTATCCTATTTCTTTTCCCCTTTGGGAAGGGTGAGGAGTTGATAGCATCTGCCACTTGTTTAGTGACCAGTACAGACCTAATCTTTGACACCAAGTGTTCTAAAGGGCTCAGGCAGGAAACCTATGAGAGAAACTCAGCTGATGCAAGAAGCTGAAGTTGAAGCTGAAGCTACATTTGGAAAGGCAGAGTATCCTCATGTGAAACGTGTGTGTGGCAGGTGATTCCTCCTGTATGTCCTCTTCCTATCTACCTCTGGATTAAGACATTCAAAATGACATGCTTTGGCTCTAAGTGTATCCTGTGACTTTACAGATAACTGGAATTCAGCACAATCCAATGTTATTTGCAAGTCAATAATTTGCATATTGGCAGTTCAGGAGAATGTTTGTAATACACAATAAAGTTTCCTTTAAAGTGTGTTTAAGAATTGTTTCATTTGCAACTTACTCTAATGCAACAGAAGAAATAAAATAGGGCTGTTTGAGAGGGGAAAAAAGAGCTCAGTAATATGAGGAAATAAATATCAATTGGTTTAGGCTGCTGTAATCTGGAGACTGAGTTCTCCATCTTGACTTAGTTTAAATAAAGAAAATATACTACTATGCAAGAATGACTGAATATTTTTTTAAAATTTTCCTTTACTATAGTAAAAGTACCAATTATGATAGGATCATTTTAAATCCTTACTGCTGTTACCCCCTCTCCCAAAATCTTTGTTACAGAGTACTTTGTTACAAAGTACTGATTTTGTGGGTGAATATACATTGCAATTATGGAATTACGGTTTAGGGATACCTAAACAAGATAAAGTGTGGATGCTAGGAAGACTTGGGTGGCTTGTTACTGGGAGTTAATACTGGTCTCCTTCCAAAGACATTTTGTCTTTTTTCCTCTTGTGAAGAGATTGAGGAGGATAGACAGAAGGCCAGGACCTTCTGCGTTTTCCTTTCCAAATTACTCCCTAATTCTCGACACCATACTACAAGAGGAACAAAGGGTGTGGTCCAGCTTTAGATAGTACATCCTGAAGCATCATGCTTTCATCCCTGTTAGAACTCTTCCCTATCATATAAAATTCAGTTTTCTGTTTCAAGAAACAGACCTTTTTCTCTGTAATCACCATTGAACCCCATGGAGTTAAGAAACCAGTACTTTATTTTATTTCCTGTGAAGACAACTTTATGTCCATGATTATTTCATGAGTGTTTTCTGTAGCATCAGCAGTAGCACTGTTCCTACTCCTCACCATTGTGCTGCAAAACCCTCGCGTATCAGGCTCATCTGCTTTTTCTTAGTATAATTTCAGTGGATAATTTTTGCAGGTTAACAGTTTTTATTTTTTTTTTTCCTATGGCAATGAGTCTAAGACTCCTCATAAGATTTGTCTAAAATAAAAAAAAACCTCTTTTACATAGATTCATGGTTGGACTGACCTCTCCTTGTCCTTTGCTGTCCTTACACAATGCGTTCTCTGTCTTTCTCTCTCACTTATATTTGTGTAAACAAACTCAGTGAAGTATTCTACAGCTATAAATGCTGACAATTTGGTCTGATTAAAATTCAGTGGTTAATAAGGCTCAAAATAGTATGCTGCTCCAGGTGCTTGTTAGCAATGCACATGTGTAATACAGGTATCCCTGCCTCTCTTGGACCATAAGCTGACACTTAAATGGTGATTAAAACAAAAGAGATACAAACCAGAGCCGGTTGCAGTTGTCCTGATTAACATCAACAGTTGTTATACAAACAATTAGTAGGAAAAGACTACAACATCAGTTCTGTTGGCAGGGAAAGGCACAGCCATGGCCAATCCAATCCAATTAAACCAAGTTCCAGTATGCGGATGAACAGCGAAAGTGCAAATCAGAACATAATCGCTACATTGCCTTCCCCAAGACAGTGAGAACCTGATTCCAAGAGATGTGAAGGGCAGTATAAGGAAGAAAGAAGATGTGGTGGGAGAAAAGAACACAGGGTGAGGACAATGTCGTGAAGCTATCTTGGGGAATTAACAAGGTTTTTACATTGTTTATGCAGTAACATCCAAAATATCTGTCCCAGAAGAAAATTTGAAATTATATTTCAGCCAGAATAAAACCAAAGAATTAAAAAAAACCTTTTAGCATCTACATGTGCACACTTATGTTCCAAAATAATATGAATATGTTTGTAGAAACGCTTAATTATTACAGTTTTGCTATATAACATATGAAGTACTGAAATGAAGAACCATTTCCTTAATGAAACTAATAGTTTCCACAATTTGCCATGAAAGATTTCAATGAAATCAATACATAGTACCACAATATGCTGACTTGACAGATTCATTTTCCAGTGGCACTTTTTTTTTTTTTTTTTTTTTAAACAGAGACACTGCTGTAATACAATGTTATTTTTCAGTTGTCCAAATTCATAAGGTCTGAATTTGAGTTTTCAGTATTACCCAAATAAATAAAGAAGTTTCAAGACAAAAAGATACCAATTTGTAATGAATTGTAATTCCACTAGACAATTGGCTGAATCCTAAATCATATATATTTCTTGTTATCAAAACACAGTATCTCTTGAATTTCTATAGTATCATTGACAGAAAGATGAAGTAAGAGTACTTGTTTCTAAAAAATCTTGTCTCATTCTAATTAGGTATTACATTTGTAGAACTCTTTCACACACTTTACTCAAGTTTTTTAAGGCTTAGCATTCTGACATGCAGGATGGCATACATATATATTAAAAGCAAACCACATATTAAGAAACTCAGAGACAATGAAATAATTCTCTGTCCCTTTGGCTTATCGCTGAAAGGATCCAGCAACAAAACTCACTCCAAAAATACTCAGATGAAATGTGCTTTGCAGTTTTTTTTTCAGAGAAACATCCTGGAAATAAATTAGCAAACACAAAAGATTGAAATGTATTTTACAAAGTCAAAGTAAAAAAAAGTACAGGATAGATCAAGAGCAGGCACATGATGTACATGCTTCAGGTCAGGAAGAGTAGCTTCGAGTTCATGTATTAGGTGAAAGTTCTCAAAGCTCAGGTTGTTTTCTCACAGGGCTCTGGTTACTGACAGATTCAACACACAGACTGCATTTCTGCTGTATTTGATAAAAATACAATTAAAATGTTGTGCAGGGGCTTACGCCAAATTGGCCTGCATCCTAGAACCCACTCCAAGCAAAACCTTGAGGAATACATTGTACAAGAAAAGGGTTGTCCCCTGGGATTACCTCCCACTTCCTTTAACCTGATATTTTGCTCATCCTATTATGGGATTCCTCAGAGGGGTGAAACACTAGATTGCCTCATTAAGACTCATCATTTACAAGATGTTGACAAACGCTGGCATTTATCCTGTTGTCATAATAAATGTGAGAAAATGACCACTTGGTAATAAGTGATTCTATGCAACTGCAGGTTGCAAAATGCAAGAATATAAGGGTCTGTGAATAATGTACCTGTATCACCACATAGCGTCTCTAAGCAGATTCTGCATACATTGTAACAAATGCAGTCTGAAATAAATAATAATGGACAACTTCTTTTTGATAGTTTCTCATATGTGCAACCCCAACACTAATAAAAAAAAAAAAAGAAAAGAAAAAAATAATGTTGAGTTTTAAACTCAACATAATAATGAAACAGTTATTATTAATCTGACTGGATCGGTACTCAGTGTCCATATTATCCTTTTTGACAACCTGAAAACTCCCTGAACTCAGTTTGCCTACCACTCTCAATCTACCCTGTGGCTGGTTGACACCATGGCCTCCCTTAACAAGGGTTGTCTTACCCTCTCTGTGTTAATAGTATGTGTGAGGTCACCATAAGAGGAGATACCACAACAGAAACTGCTGAGATATGTTTTAGTGTGAGAAAAATGTTCCTCTGAGTCCAAGCACAAGCATTTTGAGAAGTTGAGGTTTTCTTCCTTTAGAGACACTAGCAATGTGGTCACAAGGCAATCCAATAGGCAAATAATATGGATGAGAAGCAAATTTGGCCTTAAGCTTGGCTTCAGGATGACATTACACCATAATGTATTTGTAACTGTTTTTAAGAAGTGTTCTGAGGGATGTAAGTGTAGCTTGGGGATAAAACCACCAGCTATATGAGCAGATCAAGCCAAAGACATAAATGCTGTAATATTAATATAGTCCTTCATAAAGCTTTTCCAAGCACCTTGTTCAATTAGAAGGCTCTGAACCTTGCAAGAACTTTAGTCTTCTCAGATGTCTCAGTTTCTGCTTCTGCATATATATCTCAATTTTGACCATTTTAAGAAAGCTGACACCTCTGTCAACCATATTTTGTTTTTCTGCAACTAATGGTAAACAAAAGTAACAACTGATTAGCCTAACTCTAGTGGCTTTATTAGTGTCTTCCTTGTGAGATAAAACCAATGATATAGCTAACAGTCAAAATCAAAAGTGACAATAACAGTTGCTGAGAGTATTGAGTTTTAGGTGATTGGCAGCTCCCTCCTACTTGACTAATTCGCTTCCTGAAATATCAGTCTTGTGGTAATTTTGGGGATCTAGAAAAATGTCACCAGAATTTCCAACCCCTAATTTGACAGTATCTAAACTCTAAATGTATTCTTTGTATTCTAAATGTAGAATACAAAGAAGGGAATTTAATTATTTTTTCCTATTCTGTCACTAGTCATTGCTCACCTCATGCTTCGGATGATTGGACTTGAAATGTGCGTATGTATATGTTTTTTGAAGTGTAGAGTTTAGGCATTGCCTGTTCAAAGCTGATACTTTCTGATCCACATCTTTATTCTACTGATGCCATCCTCTCTCCTCACTGAGTCTCTCCTCTCAATATATATTTCTAGCACTGCCAAATTTCCGTTGAATGGAAGGGGCTGTGGCCATTTGGATTCTGCACTTCCAACCTTCTCTCCATCTACAGTTTCTGCTTGTTTCAGAGACTCTCTCAACTCTATTCCCGGATCACTTAGATGTTCACTGTGAACATTCGTTATTACTTGTTCAGACCTAAAGTCATCTTATATATAGTATGATGTTTTCCCAATCACAACAGCATAGGGTATGATTTTAACCTCTTGTCTCGCCTGCTTTTGTGCTCCTCTATTTTGTTTACGGTATTTTTAATTGATTCCTGGACTCCAGATCAGCATTCATTAGACACAGAAGAGATAAACACTTGTAAAGACACAATTAAGTCACATCCAGGTACTGGTGTTTTCTTTGCCACTGACTTTACCTCTACTGAATACAATTCATTAACATTTCTGTAGTTCTTGGTTACCCCATATTGAAATTTAAGTTTTTATTTGCTTATTTGCTGGCTTTTTGCCTGTTCAAACCCCCACTGCTCGTTTGTTTTTATCAGTTACACAGTGCTAACTCTGCACACCTGCCTGTCAGGCAGTGGGGTCTGAAGGCCTCAACCTCCGCTTTTCCTAGTGGACTCAAATCTTTAAATGCTCTCTAAAAAAACCCCATTTTTCCCTTGCCCCAAGGAGAGATGAGTGCATTCACAAAGTAGCATGCTGAAGCGCATGCAGTATTTACCAATTTCTCTGCTGTACAGCACAAGTGGAAAACGATCAGCACTACTATTCCAATGAGCATAATTACTGCAATCTCTAAATGCTGAGGCCAATCAGAAGACTGCTTCTTGTAGTGCGCTGTGTTGAACTACATACTCATCAGGAACAGGCTGTTGCCATGAGTGTCTTTAAGTCTAGCTTGTTAAGGTTGCCTTTTCAATCTGTATCATTAGGGACTCAATTTATATTTGTATTTCAGGTGCACTAGTTTACTACACAACTGAGTGTGTCCCTTTAAAGGTGCAAACTTGGGCTGTGGAAGGACACTGAAGGTGGACCCCAAACATGAAGCTCTATAATACAAAAAGGTATCCATGATGAGCTATGCAGCTAGATTTCTCTAAAGATCTACCTCCTATCTGTATAGTACTCTGCAAAGTGATGTGAAAGTACAGCAGCTGATGGAGCATAGCATCTCATGATAAAGTTGAGCATTATGAACCATACGGAAATCACCAAATCATAGAATGGAAGTGACCTCTGGAGATCATCTAGTCCAATCCTTCTGCTTCACTCTTCACAGAGTAAAGGGTTTGCTTGTTTGCTTTCTTCTTACGAGAATGTAAAAGAACGAGCAAGTAATTTTTCACTAATTTTGAAGAAACATAAAAATGTCATTCTCTAAAAGAGTGAGATTTCTCTTATCAGGGCAGTTTTTGCTATAGCTGTGTGGAGCTCAAAACTAGTTTCTAGTTATATCAATAGAAAAGCTCCCATTGAGTTTATGGGGAGCAGATGCTGACTTTTTATGACTTATCAATGCACCTAAAGCAAATGTTTATAACGATCCAGTGGTATATGCCCAGTTTGTGTATCATTGCTAATTCACCACAATCATCTTTCTTGTCTAATGCACCCTACATCAAGTAACAGTCACATACATCTTTGATTTCCTTTTTGAATTCATAGGTTTGTTTCGAAAATACCTATAAATGCAATACAATAAACAAAAATAAATTTTACAGAAGCAATTAAGCACAATACAAACAAAGAAAACAAGTTTGCTGACATAAAAAAACAAACAAACAACCATTTAAGGATGTGTGAAACCCTTTGGGGATGTAGTATAAAAAGAGCATGATCTTTTTCCCTGAATTTACTGGCTTGTTAAATAATGTATTTGTCTTTCTTTTTCACCCTGTTATTTTTAAAATATTATTTCATTCAGAGTGAAGACCAGTTCTAATGCCCATGACACAAGCTGCTTCATAAATTCTTCCTGACTGTGTATATTAATGATATGATATATATCAGCATACTGTATGTTGTACAATATACCGTATGAGCATGCTCATGTTCTTGGCAGTAGTAATAATAATAATAAGGCAGAGTACTACTCTAATAATAAATATGAATTAGAACAGTGGTTAAATCTGATTGTGTATAATTATAGGTTGCCCTAGTGAACTAGATTTCAGTGGGGTTTGGTTCTATGGTTTAGGGTAGTCTCCATTAAATATGGAAAAATCCAGTTAATTAATTAGCCCTTAGTGTTAAATGAGTTTTTTAAGCCTGAGAGACAAGGGGAATGTGGGATTTGTGAGGACTTGACAGTGAACGTTTAATGATGGTTAAACCCAGAGTGACTGTTAATATAGGCTGTGGTACCTGAGATTCAGAAATACAATCAGAGATAAATGCAAATAAAACACCAAGGTTTAACAGGAAATGAAGAGTATTAATTTGCTCAGGATATTCAGATTGTCTTTGATTTAATTTTAATTTTTTTTTTATTATTTTGATGGTTACAATGCCAGGGCCCCTCATTCTCTACCTGTTCAGGGAACACTTACAAAGAGTGACAAAAAATCACCACGAAGTATGAGCGAGTTGACTTTTTTTGAGCAGTTAGGTTGCTCATTCACTGGGTGGTTTGGCAGCATGTGGAAGAACTGTTTATAAAAAGGTATCTTTGTGAGAGGGGAGGTCTTACACTGTTCTCTTCACATCTCTTCGTTGTGGGGCAGTATCAACAAGGATCAGTCCTGCGCTGCATTAGAAACCCCCCTGAGGCTTCTTTACCTGGTGATATCATATGCATGGCTGTTCTTTTCTGCTGAGTAGACTTTTAGTCTCTTAGAGGCCCTCAGTTTGTTCTTCTCAAGTAGGCATCTCCCTGGGCCTTAGGACTTTTTTGTCCTTCTGTCTATCATACTTTAGCCTCTCAGCAGGCTTACCAGGAGAGTGTAGTGATATTTGTGTAGTTTGTCAGTGTCCTGAAGACACAACCAGCTCTCCTGGTCCTGCCTATCTTCCTGGAGCTACCCAGGACTGCATGTCAACCTCTCCAGCGAAGTCAGGCCCTGCTATAGGAGCACTGCAGCAGGGTCTGTCTCCAGCTCCCTGTAGCTCTTCCCTGCCTGGCCATGTGTCTTGTCCTGGCCCATCCTTAGCCTGTCCACCCTGGTATAGGTGTGACTATTATTTCCTCTCACCAGATCTGACTCTAACCCCAGCTATGGGCTGGTAGGTCACCTATGATCTCCCTTAGCTCCTGTTTTCCCAACCTGCAGGGAACAACTGGCCACATTGCCCCCAGACATAGCTCATCCTGGTTCCAGGCAAATACAACTGTATTTCTTACTTTTGTTTTAATTCATATTTTCCCACTTGTACATATCACCACAGTATTGTCAGGAGTCTTATGGCCAAATAGTGGCATGCATGCAGAATGAGATTCATCCGCTTTAACTTTCTGCATCTATAAAGTAACTGTCTCCATCTTAGTTAGTCACTCCACGTCACCTTCATCTTCATTAGCAACAGGTGACCATACATCAGTTATCTCCCCTATGTCAGCAATTTACATGGGTATACAAAATGTAACATTGTATGGGTGGTACAAGGATGAGCAGGAAGCATGTAGGGAGGATCTGGGCTTTTCGATACTGCTTCTCCATTCCCTCGCTTATTCAAGGCTGGACTACATTAATGTAACCTGGAAAACATTACATGTTTTCTCAAAGCAGGGAGTTGAGTAGCTCCCTGACAGCCACTTCTACCTCTACTGAATTCATCTCTTTGTGTTTTTTTTTTTTTAATTCCAGCCTTCACTTAAACCTTAGATTAATTCTATGCAACATAGGTAGTAGAGGGGTTTTTCTTGTCAGTTTGGTGGAGGGACAGTGATCAGGGACCTCCTGAGATGACAGTCTGTCAGATTGTAAATCAAGGAGGATCTCTCCCGTAGCAGCTGCAAAGATTAAACAGACTAATGAATCAATGTTTTAGACCATCCACTCTGGGGAGCCTTCAGTTAAGTCCCGGCACTGTTGGTCAGGTCAGAAAGTGCTCTTTTCTGTCAAATAGTAGGTTTCCCTATGTGGTAGTGTGCATTCGTCCTCCTTTGTGCAAGCTGCAAAAACCTGACAGAGGCAGATGTCAATCCATAATGTTGTGACACTTCCTCGTTCAGCTTTAAAACTTTGGAAAAGCATTTCACTGTCCAGTAACTGGCAACAGAGGAGAAGGTGTTTGTTCACTTCACAGATATCAGTTTAAAAGATCATAATTCTATTTTTCCTTCTATTAGGTAATACTTTCTGTTGAAGATGGACCTTTTTGTAACAAACCTCTCACAAAAATACCCTAACCTTTTTCTTTTTTTATAATGTTTGCTGTCTCAAGGGCACTTCACCTCCATCTTTGTTCAGTCTCGTAACATGAATAACACCACACCTGTAATGTTATTCTCAGCCACGGTATATTTTTTTTAAGATAAAATCTTTATGGAGGTACTGGATTCTCTTCACTTTAGCAACAGATCTGTGATCCTGAAATGGTCATAAATCACGGTGCATGTACTTTGAAGCAGGTGTTCTGTTTAAAGTCATATATTCTGTCCATCTCTTTGATAACTGAAGCACTGACATTTAAATGAACCCTCATACCATTAAAAACAGTGCATGAATTTAGGGAACAGTGTATTTCTGTTAATGTGTATTAGACTGAAGGCACGTATCCTAATAAAATAATGCAATCTTAAAGCAAAACAAAGAAGGAAAAAAAAGGATTTAAAAGTAAATAATTTATTAGAATTTTTGATCAGGAAAACTTATTTCCTCGTGTTTTTTGAGAACCAAAATATTGTGAGCAAGTAATGCTCAAAATAGTAAATGCACTTCATTCAGCACTTCCTCAGTGATAATTTCTGTTCCTTGAGTCATAAATAAAGAACCTTGTCATCTTTGATTTGATACTATTTAAAAAACACAGACCTGTAACTCAAGAGATCCAGAGATGTTACAGGAAAATAAATGACTGTATTAAAAATGTCAGTGCCCAGATGGTCCCATATAGAAGTTCTGATCTGAGTACTCACTAATTAGAGAGAAGGTGACTGGAATCTAAATTTATTGTCTAATTTTATATCTGACCCTTATCTACACATGAGACACTTGAACACATTTCATTTTTGAATGTAACCCAAAAAAGCACTTAAGCAGGTGCTTAACTATAAACTGATGTTTGACTCCTACTACCATAAGTAGAGATGATTTCCTGAATGTGGACCATGGAGGAATTTCAAATCTAGGTCCTAATTTTGCTTAAGGGAAACCAGTCATGATTTATATGCTTGAAGTTATTTTTTTCTACAAAGATATTAAATTTTCAGGCATTTTATGTTCTTGAAAGCTGGCAAATAATTCAAGGCACACTGAAACCCTTTTGTTAACAGGAAAAAGAGTAGTTTACAAGATAAATTAGTTTACTGTTCTTCTACCATGTGACAGAAATACTGAGTTTTTCAGTTGGGAGAAAATCACGATTTATGCTGTCTTCTCTTCTACAGTAATAGCAGAATCATGATTGCACCATTTGAGACAGCCAGCATGGTTTCACCAAAGACAAGTCCTGCCTAATCTACCTAGTGACTTTCTGCAATGATGCAACTGCATGAATGGTCAAGGGAAGACCAACAGATGTTATTTATTTACCTGGACTTTGGGAAAGCCTTTGATACAGTCACCCACAATGTCCTTCTCTCAGAACCGGAGAGATGTGGGTTTGATGGGTAGACTGTTCAGTGGGTAAGGAATTGGTTGGATGATCACGTACAAAGGGTAGTAGTCAATGGCAAGATGTCCAGATGGAGATGGGTGACAAGTGGTGTCACTCAGGGTTCTATATTGGGACCAGTGCTGTTCCATATCTTCATCAGTGGTACAGACAGCAATATTGAGTGCACCCTCAGTAAGTTTGCAGATGATGATTTTTTTCCTTATTCTGCTACTTCTGCTAATACTCGGCTGTGTTACAAAGTTCCCATGTTTTCATCTGCCTCTGCAGCACCCACTGCAGTTTGACCTGAGAATATAAAGCAAAGAAGAAACTCAAAACCTTCTGTACAGGGCAGTGACTATATTTTTTGCATTTCCAATGTATAACAAGGCAGTGTTCTCATTTTTCTATTGCCTTTGTAATGAATAAACTCAACTGTTCTTGGTTTTATTCTGTATTGTTCTAAATGTTAATTAGTTTACACTTTTGTATGTATGCACATACAAATCTGCTATAAAATTTTATCTGATCCTACCCCAGCTAAAACAAGTGAAATATGCTACTTGCATATACTAATTACCTGATTGACTGAGAAAGGAAGTATAGCAGGAAAGGGAAGGAAGGTGGCCATGGCTGAGCAAACTATTCAGGATCATCTTGTCACTGATGACCTTCTGTCCTCTCCTTGTCACAACTGCTTATAGTCTTGCTAGCCATTCAGTTCCTTTAACCAGTTGTCACACCAAGCCATAGATTTTAATGCCTCATAGTACAACTGAAATTCCAGTTGTTGTCTTGTAGGAGGCTAGATTGAAGGATTGCACAAGGACAAATGAAAAATGTCTTTTGGAGTCCTTATCATTATCTTTAATCTTTGTTTTCTTCAAGACAAGAGCAAGAGGAACCAGACTGGACTGTTATCTTCTTCATTAATCCAACAAGAACTTTAGCAATCACCTCTGGGAGGGCCAAGTACTGTAGCTCCACTTTTCTTGCTGAGGTGGGTGGGAAGAACCCATCAACCCTTCTGATAATCCTCACCAGCTGCAGAAGATTGGATGGATGTAACTGCATTAGCTCTTTATGCTATGCAAAGCCTGCTGCCTTGTTCCAGTGGAGACAGGGAGAAATGCTCAAGCAGCAGCTGGAAACAAACAAACAAACCACAATTACTAACTAATGCAAATATAAAAAAACAAAACTAAGGATCGTTAAAGTTTTTTATCCCTCCTGTGTATCCTATGAATAATCCTTCTACTTCTGTAAATACTGTGTGAGATTTGAAGAGTAAAACCTTTAAATTTAGCCTACAGGAAAATCTTATATTCTATAGAAAGGCAGAGTAGAACAAAAAATACACTTTTTAACAAAAAATTGCATGCGCTTAATGTTGTCTTTTACAACAATATTAATTTTGTTCATGATGTCTGACATCATGTTCAGTAGTACATACATACAGCTAGTTCTGTGCTGATTGAAAATATTTCCACTCAGGGGCAGATTTCAAGGAGTGATGGGTGTGCACCTAGCTGCCCTAATGGCAGGTACAGCTGCTTCTGTGTACACTGTTGGAACAGTTGCTGCCTAGCTGGGCAGTTGATCCTTGCTCCAGTTCTAGGCTGTAGATGACTTTTCCTCTTTCCAACTCCTTATTAACAGACAGATCAACTGGGAGAGTGTTCCTCTCAGGTTTCACATACATTAAATGATCAATTCGGTCCCACTGATGGCAAATGACCATAGAGCCAAATACTGGCAATTGGCCAGTCATTAGAAAATGATACTGTGTTCATACTAAACCTCATGGGAATGCTGTGATTTTACTGGAGCCCGGATTTTACTCTGTACTCTAAAATGAAATCCCAATCAAATTATTCTAGGAAAGTTAACTGGTGATTACATTACTGTATTCATTAATGTCTCTATTAATCTTCCTTTCATAAGATAGGAATCAAATAATTAAATGTTATGCATTTATGTTTAGTGAAATGCAAAGGAATAGGTAAAAGCATGAGCTGAAAAGTAAAGATATTTTCAAGTTTAAAGAAACATGATCTGTATATCACTGCTTGAGCAGAAAAGATAAGGGGCCATATCAAAGATCCGTAATTGGATTTAAAAAATATATAATCATATGTAGTCTTTATTTTTTTAGATTAAACTATTGTGTGTCAGGGAAAAAAAAAAAAGAAAGAAAAAAAAGAAGAACAGAGAAGAAAAGGGAAGTAAAAAGAAAAAAACCCCACCCTCTCGTATTTTTCTTAATACAAACAAAACAAGGAATATTCAGTGAAATGTGTGGCAATCTAATACTGGAATAAGTCATTTACACCTCTCTCTCAAGCAAAGTTTTGTATTCACTGTTTGTAATATTTTGATTAAATAGTGACAAACTCTGATTGCTAAACTCCAGCCTCACTTGCATTTGCACCATGATACTTCTGTCAGATGGGATTACTGCACTTTACTTTTTGCAACTTTTGTCCAGCCCCTGAAGATAAACATTACCACAGCTGAATTTTCATTGTGTGTGTAATCAGTAGTAACTGGGGGCATCTGTGAGAGCACCCTGTAGGCAAATAATCTTTAGATACAATTTATATCCACCTATAAAGATGTATATAATTTATATCCATCTATAAAGAGATGGAGTCTACAGGGGTATTTGTGTTTTATTACTTCATATACCTTAAAAATACCACCAGGTAAGAGGCATGTGACAGAGAGATTAGAGGTGTAGAGTTGATGCTTAGATGATGGCCTTCAGTAGACCACTGTAAAGGTTGCCTTCTCTTATACTCTCCCCAGTGACAGCACATGTGTGCAGTGCCTCTCTTCCCTGGCAAACCTGATTGGGACTGATCAGAAAGACTTGATGAGACCTTTCGTGGGATCAGAGAGTGGAGGAGGGGCTGTGGTATGCTTGAGAGTGGTCCTGACTGTGGTAGCAGACAGCGTGTGACTGGAGATCTTGAAGCTGAATGTAAGCTGAATATTCTGCATGGAAAAAACAAAATTAAAGTAGTTGGGAGTTAAGGTGCTAAAAAAATCATGCATTTGTAATCTTCATTTGGAGAACTGTATGGATTATGGCAAGAGGATGTGGTTCCTTGCTACGTGATTTCAGAGGATGGTGTCTAGAAACAAAGTGTTCAGTGTTCGAGTTCTGTAAGCACATGTCGTGGTCTAAGAAGGCCAAAATAGGCTCGTACATGTCCTGGTTTGCCCAGGCATGTTTTCTGCTCTTCCTCCTGTTTTGGGGAGAAGTAACTGCGGGATGTAAGACAAAAGAACCTGGAGCCACCGAGTTTGAGGACTGTGGCCTGCTCAGACTTGTTTTGAACCCTATGGTAAACAAGGTACACACGGTTGCCTTGTGCAAGACCTGTGTGCTGCCCTAAAAAGGGTAAACCAAGCCTACGGCTTCACCTAATAAGGTCGAACTTGGCTAACTGCCATTCTGATTGGCTGTTCTGTGTCCAAAGGCCCATTAGTCTCAGGTTGTATTGACATAAAGGGAGATGAACAGGGAGCACGTTGTGCGCTCTGCCATTACAAGGTGTGTTCTACTATTACATATGTGCTGCACTATTATATCTGCCATTGTATCTGTGCTCCTACTACTTTATTGCATCCTGAGCTGTGTGAAACTTCAACGACCAGGATTAGCCACTAAAAACCCCCACGCCTGAATAGCCAGTGTGATACCATGCTGAGACTGCACATCACAAGACATCCTGCCAGCACCTGAAGGCCTCCAGCCAAGACGGAAGCCCTGGAAATGACACAGATCATCCAGAGAGCCAGGACCAGGTCAGAGCTTGTCTGCCTCCCTTCTCCAGCACCCAGAAGCCTGGGGAAACTCCAAAGTCTCTAATGGCTACCGACAGCAACCCTGCCATGAGCTTTGGGTACTGTCAGATGATATTTTTGTGAGTAAACACCAAAAGCCTCTTGTAATCATTAACTGCCTTCTGCCATAAGCAGAAAGGAGCTCCTTGAGTCCATCTAGTGAGCAAGTGGTGTATTGAGAGCAAACAGTTCACTAACCGCAAAGCCTTCTCTTCCAGTTCAATCGAGTTCAATTAATGTATATATTTACTAGTTATTTCTAGATCCTGTTATTGCCTGTATATAAAGTTTCCATGAGTGATGCAAAGAACTGTTTATTATTAAATTGGCGATTGCAGTGCAGCGAGTTCTGAATATTTAATATTGATAAACAATATAAATATTATTAAAATATCATCTCGCAGTAATTAATTACCCCTCCACTACGGCACATAACAGGGATAACAGAGAAAAAAACAAATGTAAGCATCACCATTGCTAGCAAAGCGTGTTCTTGGGTGAGCACATCCTCCTCCAGTGAAATAGGACCTTTATGGCAAGTCTGAAGATGTGACAATATTTCTTCTTTAACGAGGAGCTGTTAGCCAAATGCATAAATAAGCTGAAAACCAGAGGAACAAAATCTCACTATTTCCATAGGATTCTTGGCCTCATCCCTTTAGTGGTTGTGCTGCTGAAAATTCTGCATATTATATGAAGCCTGTTAAGTATGAGTTAGATATAAGTGTGACCACATTTCTTGTTGATTTTGACACAACCTGTGAAACCACCCAAAAGGGGAGCCTTGAAAGGATGCCTGAGGAAGTTGTTGCTAATTTCATTTAGTAAATTCCACATTGCCCCTGTGGGAAAAGATAGAAACTCGGCAGTAAGGGAGCATAGTAAAAAAAGGGAAAACATCCCCCACATGCAAACAAAGACAGGAAAGCACACTGTCAAGTTTCTGCTCTATTACAGAAGCATAACTGTAATCCTTCCAGCAAAGTGATGCTAACTACCAAAGAGGGGCAGGAACTCTCCAGAAACTCAGTCTGTCATGGAGTATGTTCATAATAAGGGAAATAAACCGACTTGTGCATTTACTTGAGTATGACATCACTGACAGCCAATTAGAAAGTTCCACTTGTGTCATTTCATAATAAAGAAAAGACTATTCAGCACTCACTGCATCAAAGAACACATGTCACAGAGATTTGCACAGAAATGGGTTGATTAATTTTTAATGAATTATAGCAGAAAAAGTTTCCTTGTATAAATTGTTGTGAGAATGCCAGTGATAACCCATGCTTAAATAAAGGGTTTCTGCATGTGTGGGTCCTACAACTAGAGACACTGAGCAAAACTGAACTAAAAAGGGTGCTGCTCACCCTAATATACCCAGTTCATAAGAGCAGTAAAAACAGTGTGGGGTGCACAGTAGTGCAGGTTTTAAACATTGGAAGTGTGTCCTCTAAATAGCAGAACGCTCTCCAACCATCTTTGTTTTCAGTTGCAGAGTGGGCGTCACTCTTGAAAACAGGTTTTAGCTGAACATTGTCTGGCCTCAGCACAGCTTTTAAATTCTGTAACCTACTCTACATGTCTTGTGACTTTGTGACTGAATAGCCTTTTCTTACATGGGAGCATATGACCCAATGAATTAAGCGATGGGCAGGCTAAATGAGCATCCTTCCGGACCAAAAATGTGCATCAGATTGGCACTGGTAATATTTCAAGGTGTGTAAAGGAAAAATGGCGTGTGTTTAAAAACAAGTAGTCCTCAGACTTGCAACCAACTTGTCTGCACAGGAGACCTGACAGTGGTGCTAATGTCAAGGACAGTACAAACAAATAAGAACTTCTTAAAATTATCGCAAATACACCACTTTGAAAAGCTAGTAAATTCAGAGTTTAGTGGACACATTTTAAGCATACTCTATTCTTTTCAATAGCTTGAGACCACCCAGCTTTTAACATGGAGCAAAGATCTTATGAATTATAAACTAACTCTTGCTTCAAGTTGGTTTAATAGAAGACATGTAGTATTGCATTTATAGTTTAGACTTAAACTAGTAAAGATGGGTCCAAATTAAACCTTTTTATCTATTCCCATACAAACTTTTATTAGATAATACTAAATCTATGTGTGACCTTTATTTCCACAAAATCTAAGATATCAGGCAGCCTCCTTAGCCCACTATATGTAAAGTCTATCTCATATTGTTCTACTCTCTTAATAGTGGTTTAGAATTAGGATCTTGACTGTTGTAATGCAAGAAAAGTGTGAATAGTGATTCTTGTCTGCTTTTGATATTGATATGATCTAAATAAAAGCAGGGTCCCTATAGTTCCCTTATATGGGACCCTATATTACATATATGTTCAATAAAATGTATTTATAAAATAGAGTGAACTGATTTCAAAATAGTTTCGTGCACTTAATATTTAAAGCAAGTGCCTGAAAAGCATTTTCTCTTTCAGTTTCTTGTCATATATGTTCAGGATTCGTTATGCTACTTGGAGGCAACCAGGTGAATTTCCTCTGAACGTTGTTTGTGCTGATCAAGGAGTGCCAGTGAATAGTGAATTTTTATTTTAATTGATCTGACTGGAATGAGCTGCCACTCTTCTTTGCATATGAACATATCTCTGTATGGAGATTTTGGTTAAATTTTGCACTCAGAATAATTTAGGATTAAAGGAAGAAACGTGAGTTCAAATCCAGGAAGAGGTTTCTCACTAAGACATTTTTTTCCGGCATCTAGCACTGCCATAAATCAGAAAGGGAGTACCTCAGAGTGGCAACTATAGGAAACTGAAGAAAAAAAGTCTCATTAAAATTAATGCATAGTAGGCTACAGAGCAAATTAAAAGCCAACAGGATCTCAAAATCTCAATGCATTGCAATTGGCATTCCTGATTTCACGATTTCTTCTAACAGAAATGAAAAAAAAAAAAATCTGCAGTAAGGAATTTGCCTTTTGATTGTAGCACTGTTCTTTACATACAGTTTGCTATAGTTTTAAAAATAGACTAACAAAGAAAGAAAGATTTATTTGACCTACCTGTAAACCTTGAAATATGTATTTAGCACAGCTGTTCTTTTGTGTTTAAACTCATCACAAAAATGCAGCTTTAATGTAACCCACCATTGATCTGCAGTAAGTGGAAACAAAATCTCTCCTTAATTAGTATCATCCAATCACTTTTTAACATTTCTACAGAACACACACTGTGAACTGTTTAATGGACTATTATTTAGAAGAGTAGCAAAGAGCTTACAAAAAAAAAAAAGGCTCATAGTGAAAATAAAAACTAGCAGTGTCAATGAAAAATGTGTTGCAAAATAATGGAAAAAAAGATGTTTCGTTAAGATGGGCTTCACTGGCATTTTACTGTGTAGATGAACACTGCTCCAATTACTGCCAACAATGGGGAAAGAGATAGAAAGATATAGATTCATTACTTTCAACACCCTTAACTGTCTACCACTGAATTCGCTTATCTGTTCCTTTTTCTACAGGACCTGCGTGGAGGGGGGAAGGAATAAACAAAGAACTGAGTAGAGTGAATGTGTCACAAATTACCACAAACACACTGTGACTCAATGCACTTTTCATTTCTCTCCTCATTAACTGTGTCTTGCTCAAAATGAGAGACTGGGTCTAAACATAATCAAGTCCCACAGATAACAATTGACTTGACTGCTGGGGCAGTCATCACCTTCTAGCTACTGGGAAATAAATTTAGAAATAAAATGAGTTAAAATAAAATTCACTCTGCTCTCTTTTCTGTGCTCAGATAATTTGAAGGCCATCAAGGCCTGCAGAAACAATCCATCTCTCTGTGAAAAAGAAAGCAGCCTGTGCCACTACCAATAAGGCATGTCTTTAGTGTTATCAAGAGTAAGTATAATTACACAGTGGAAAGGCCATCAAAGTGTCTTGGGCTCTGGTATTTTTTCCTGAGGTCTTCATCAATAGTGCTGTTGGAATGAAAAGAATAAGTGGGGGGAAAAAAAGGGAAAAAAATAATATCCTCCAGATTGGTGTGACTGACCTGCAATCTAGTAGAGCACATTATAATTTGAGAGCAGGAGGATGATTCAATAAAAATTTTGCTGTCTTCCACTTTAAATCAGGAAGGATTAATTCTTTGTGGATGCTCCTGTGGTCTTGGTTTTATCAGTGCTGAAATTTCTCTTCGAAGAGGCTAAAGGACTTCTTGTTGAAGAGTATTTATACTTGTAAAGTCTGTTTTCTTATCTCTAATAGCAATGCATTTCTGAGATGCAGATTGCTGCCTGGTAAAGAGTAGGTAAGACTATTTGTTTCTGCTAAACAGTATCCCAGTCATGCACTTTTTGTTTGGACAAAGCACCAATGATGTCAATCGGTTCATTATATTTCTATTAGGAGGAGCTAAACCCTGATGTACATGTTTTATTAGTATTTAATTCAGTAAAATAGATTCACTGCATGCCTTACACTGTTTTCCAGGGCAGGATTTCAAAAGTATTTACCTGAGCCCTGGCCTGTGATGCCTTTCTCTGATTAATAAACGTTGCTCTGGCAAGGAGTACCCCTGACCTCTGGGGACAACTATGCCTGAACGAGCCATTGGAAGATCTGGATATACATGCATATCTAATGCAAGCAATGTGCTAGTTGATTGTCTGATAATGAAAATGTTTTTAAGAACAGAGAATCGCTTCAAACCTAGCTATTAACTTTCTCCTGGTTGCCTTCTGTTTAATAAAAACAACATGTTAGTAACTATGGTATAAGGCCTGAGAATAAGCACCCAGTCTGATGATTAGAGCCAATCTTCTTATCATCAGTGTCCCCAGCAGTCTTGTTCTTGGAATGTTCCTTTTCTATGGCTAATAGATCTGGAAATCACAACATCCAAAATGGTGGTGACTGTTTACTCTAGGGGAAATTAGATCATTAAAAAGTTTTAACCAGACTGTAGACATTTAAGTCTGCATCAGTGTTTTGTTTCTACTGTTTGCAACATGAATGGTTTTTCCAAGCCTCACTTTTTAGTGGATTTATTGCAAGGAACAAGATTAATTGGGTTACACTGTTTTGACAAAACTGTAGTTCTTAAATAATAATTATAGATCTCCTTGAGTCTACAAGAACTGAAGTAGAGCATACTCAGCAATGCAGCCAAAACCAACAAATTGAGAGGAGCAAGGGTAAGGAAATACAACTGAGAGTGCGCAAACATAAAATATCCCTGATACATTCCCTTAAAATTTCTAGCAGTTTTTATTGGCCAGTTGGCAAAGTAATATCTTTTTCAGAGGTTTTATTTGGACACCAGAATTGCTTGGAGTTTGGGGGTTATGATGTAAGGTCTTTATCCAAAAAGCTCTGTGACAGAAGTCCCATTTATAACAGTGAGCTCTGAAGATTAAGAATTGTGGCCTGTCCAAAGTCTAGCTGAACTGAGAAACAATCCCAAGTTCTATTCCTGAGGAACATGGAATACACAATGCTGGGAAATTGTTGAGCAGCCTTTTATTTAGCTGTTCCATTGTATTATCTGAAAAGCCACAGTAACTGCAGCACAGTTATGGTGTATCAGCTGTATTTCTATGCCTTGCTCTTACAGAAGTAGGAGAGATGCTATGTCAGGGTAGTGTATAAACAGTTTACTAAGCTACCTATAAAGGAGTTTACTTCAGAGAGCAGATGAATGGGAGCTGCAGCTCCTGGCAAAGGCTGTTAGTCACCCTAATTACTTTTGTGACTGAGGTGTGTATCCTAGTAGAATCTAAACTTGAATGGTTTCCAGAACATAAAACAGGCAAGTGGGATGAGAGTTGGCTTTTGTTTGTTTGTTTGCTTGTTTGTTTTTGGTAGCATTGACCCTTCCAGAAAGTAATTTATGTTTTTTAATCCATCTTTTTCTACTATGTTGAAAAGCTATTAATGCCAAAGAAGTTTTATTCTATCAAGTACCTGACACATAAATGCTCTTAATATTTGATCAGCTTGGTTCAGTCACAAGAGAAACAAATGTAGTAAAAGTAAACAGAGCCTTTTTGCATGTGTCATCATAACCTCTTGTTTAACAATAAAATTCATCACTCAAGTAGGACTATGGTTTTGAATCTGAAGTCTCTTATTCTCTATTAGATCAGTGGACATTGACATAATTGTCCCATTTGGTACACTATTCACCATCCAGTTAGTCTGATAAACATCCAAAAAAAGTTGTAAAAAATCCCTGGCTTCCTGCCACTGTAGAAGATAAACACTATGCAGAGGTTCCTCTGATTTAGCTGAGATGAAATTTAGGTAGAGCCAATATCCCTGTTGCTGCATTCTCTATCTTTCAGCTATGCAACAAGCTTGAACATTGAAGGTTAACAACTCGAACACAGAAGGCTTCACCTCAACAGGATGAGAAACTTCTTTACAGTGAGGGTGACAGAGCACTGAAACAGGCTGTCCAGGAGATTGTGGAGTCTCTTTCTCTGGAGACTTTCAAAACCCTCCTGGATGTATTCCTGTGCGGATTACCCTAGGTGATCCTGCTTTGGCAGAGGGATTTGACTTGATGTTCTCTTGAGGTCCCTTCCAACCTCTAATGTTCTGTGATTCTGAAACATATCTGACAAATATTTTTCTCCTTTTTTATTACTGACTACAGTGACTGAAACCTGGCCTAACAAGTTGGTAGAACTGTGTTCAAAAGTTGGATAAACGGCAGTGGGCTTCATTAACTTTTCTACTTTGAAATCACTATGCCATGGTTACTAAATAGAGAAAACAATGTAAAACCCAGTAATTATTATTCTCTGTGTAATTGATACTCTCTCCAGTGTTCATATTTTAAAAGTTTTATTAAAGTTTGGAATATACCAGTATTTAAGTTATGCTTGAGATTGTTTATTTACCCAAAGGTTTGTTCTGAGCAGACAAACAACAGGAGGGCCATTTATGATCATTATGTTACCAGGAAGTCAGAAATCACTGAATATGTCTTTCAAGCAAAATTAAATAAAAAAACCAGGTATTTCTTCAAGCTCAGGTTTCATAAATATAAATGGTCTATATCACATGAAGGTTTTTTTTTCTTCCATGGGGGTATTATTTGGCACAACTTCATGCTGTGCCAAATTTCTGGTTTCTTAGGTTATTGCTTTTTAGAAAAATCTGGATCTGGCACACACATACAAACACACGAATTGAAAAATGAAATTTCAATTTTGTGAAATTAAACTTGTTCACATCTTCAATGATGATTTATTAAAGAAAAATATATGGCAAGCCACAGAATGGTGAAATGTACCCTGAATTTTGCATTCCCTGTAAGAAACAACCACAAAGCTCATTTGAAAACAAATAGTACTATAAAGACTTAAAGAAAATGAAGCATTTGCATGTATAAAATACCTCATACAACACATCTTCATTCTGAAAGACTGAAGAGAACTGAATGCTTCTCCAAATAGCTTTTCAAGAGCATTATTTTTTATAGCCAGGATGTTTCTGTTTCCTTAGGCACCTAGAATATGCTATTGGATTACTTCTTTGAACTGCTGTTAGGTTAAATACAATACATTCAGTGTTGCAGTATTCAGTGGACAATGAAAGTTCAAAGCCAGAAAAACTAGATAACAGTTAAGTTATGGATGTTCTGTTGCATGACAGAATAAACAAAGCAACATAAAGGATTTCACACTAAAACTACTCTTTTATTCTTTACATTTTGTTATGGAATCCACTTGCATGAAAAAAAATATCATTAAAGACTGCACGATTCATCCTAGATAGTTTATATTTATGGTCAGATTCCTGTGTAGATATAGACATCTAATGTGTGTTTATATACATTTATATTTCTTTAGTTGAATTCTTTTGTAGCTGGTGAAGACTAATGTGTAGGTTTAAGGTGCAATTCATCAGATCTTCTTTGAGGACTTTGTGAAGAACAAGATAAAATGGACATCTGTTTTCTCTAAAAAGAAAAGAGTGTGAGTAGCTCACACATAGATACCTACATGTAGATATCTAAGCAAAGAGAGGTTTTAGTCCTGCTGTCTGATACAATACACAAAGGAGGCAAGCTGTGAAGGTAGACATGGAGGGAATAAGACACTAAAAAAGTATTGGAGATTAGTTGGGAAGTCACAACTGCAGAAAGCTTTGAGTGTTAGGGAAGCTTCTGACTGCTTAAAGAGTAAAGCATGTATAAGTCACATATTCCAGGCATGTTTGGTGCTTTCTTAAGCAAGTGCCTCAGCATTTCTGAACAGCACTGACAAGGTCTCACTATGAAACATTACCAACCTGCTTATAATACTCTAAGTTTGCTATTAAAAACTGGAAAGAAGAAAATTCTAAGAGGCTGTCTGTGCTTTTTGATAGAAGAGACACCAACATTAAGAGCAGAAAACACTGCATAAAAGAATTAGCATCCAGGTCAACAGCAAGTAATAGTATACAGTGTTATTGGTAAGGTGAAAGTCTAGAAATGTACTAAAACAGTCTAAAAAGTTGCTAATTTACCTGGAATAAAATTGTTTTAATCAAGTGTGACCACGTAACACTAAAACATGAGAAACGTTCTTTTATAAGAAACCCCCAACATGATAGAAAATGATAGAAAAGGAAGTTGTGAAAGATGTTTTAAGTGCAGGACACAGTGCGATAGTCTTTCAAGGTCAACGTCATTCCCCTTTCCTAAATGTGTTTGTCACACAAAACAGGATAGGACTATCAGAGGTTTGTATTTCCATCTGTTTCCTTAAAACCAGGTCTGCGCTCCAGCAGGAACAAGCAAAACTTCAATGAGCTAGAAGTCCTTTGGTTCACGATGCGCCCTGTAACACTTCCATAGTATGCTGATTTCCTTATGATAATTGTTAAGGGGTTTATAAGTTTTAACAGTCATCACATGGTCACAAGCTGATTTTATGATTCTTTGTTCATTAGCCTCAGCAAAATACTGCAGCACAAGTAAGCATTTCTAATTGAGTTTAGTAATACACTGAAAAGGTAGTTATCACACAAAGCAAATACAAAAGCAATGTAAAGAATTTTATTTTGTTTAGAATTGGAATCTGGCAGCAGTTTTATCCTGAGTCTTAAAGAAAAGTGTAGTATGCATTTAAATCAGTATTCTCATGAAGTGCTGAGATCAAAAGTTAGCAGTGGCATTATTTATGAAACACGAATGACTTTTCTAAATCTGTTTCTAGGCTCAGATAGTCTAGAATTGATTGAGCTTGCTTCAGGCATTTATGGACAGAGATGAATAAGGGCAATAGGTTCCTCAGAATAGGACATATCAGTGCCTAACTCGAAAACTGATTCTGACAACACTGTCTCAGCTGGTAACTAACTCCTGAGTTTCACAGATAGGTTTCACCTTCAGCTTCAGAAATCTAGGTGAATTTATCCAAATGCAAGTGTCTATGAGTATGCTAATGTCTAAACTACTTTTACAGGAGAAGCCCAGGGTTCAACTCAGATGTTCAGCAATAGGTGACTAATGATGTTTAGGTATCCTAGAGTAACTTAGGTATTGGTACAGACTTGTCAGATAGACTTGTGGTCTACCAGACTAATAGCAGTTGGCCAAGAAGGCTATAAGGGCTTCTCAAATGTGTATGTCTAGGCAAATAAATGGAGCAGTTAGTCAGCCAGAGCTCAGTTCACTCAGTATAAAGGAAACAGCTCATTTGGTAGTGCAAAAAACTTTCTATGCTTATCTGACTATGTTGACTATGTATTGACCATAGTGAGAATTCAGTGTCCCATGTCACATGCAGACAGTTTTTTTTTTTTTTTAGACACCTAAAAGCATGTCTCTGAATGTGGAACTCAACCAGACTTTTAATGTCTATAAGGTCAGACTTATTAGTCTTAATATTCCTCCCAAAAAAATTGTTTTGTTTGACTTCTTTTTACTATTTTTTTCCCCAGGGTTCTTAGAGGTATCTTAGTAAATTAACAGGCAGAAAAGCCTCAAACCTGATCAAGATGAGGTATTCCTTCAGCATCTTCAGATGAGCTAATTATCACAGGTCCTTTCAGAATGCTTATGGAGTGGACCCATTATGCAGTGACAGTTAGCTTTGTTCAAAGAACAGTTGAAGTAAATTATGTGCTGCTACTATTATTAGCACTTACTGGTGTACAAGAATGTACAAGAATGATCATAGCATTCATCCTGGCTATGGAAGTACTGGGATCGTCTTTGTTGTCTGGCTGGAGATTTGATGGGGACAATGAATTTTCATGCATACCTTGGACTCTGCTGACAAAGTATTTCTAACAAATGGCTTTAGTTTATTGTTCACAAATGTATGATTTGAGGCTTCACTCCTGACAGATAGCAGGGCATGCTCTGGGATTCAGGTATCCAAATCCTTCAGGCTAGCAGCCATGCTGATGTGCATGCTCACATCCTCACACAAAAGGTAGTATTCACCAGGGCTTGAACAGGAAGTGTCCCCCTTGATACAGAAGTGGACTTGAGAAAAGGTTTTGACTTGGTCTGAAGAATTGACAAGCTCCTGGGTCATATAGCATGAATGTGTCCAAAGCAGGTGTCATTCTGGTTCTGCTGTACCCATCCATGGGCTACAGACCATTAGCAGTTCTGAGTCAACCAAGACAGCTGACTTGAGTTGGCTCACATGTGTATCCCATACCATGAATGTCATTCTCATTATAAAGCAGGAAATTTGCTGATAAGAGGGGGACTTTTTGTTAGAGCTTCTTGTTCTTGAGGGCTGCCTCCCTGGTTGTTGGGACTGCTGCATTATTTTTGCTGGGCTGAGCATGCCTTTGTATATCTTGTATTGACATTGGTATTAATTTGGCTATTTCATTAATCTGTTTTAATTTCAAACTATGGACCTTCTCTCCTTTTGCTGATTCCTTTTCTCTGCTGGGGAGGGGTCAGCGAGTGATAAAGTAACTGATATAGTTTACTTCCAGATACAGGCTAAATGTCGACAGTAAGCCCAAAACTCTGAAAGTTACATGTATTTTTACTCGCTCATAAAGTCATCAGGTTTTAATGACCCACTATTTTGTCAAGGACATCTTCAGGCTTGCTTTCTTTAGATTATATGATTCAGTTACCTGCCAAAAGCAATCAGAATAATGTTGTGGTTCCAATGACTAGTGCTAAATGTGATATTAACAGTAACTCTCATAACTATTACAAGAGCTTTATATTCAGACTATGAACTAATGAGCATATCTGATGAACCCCTTCCAAGATTTTTTTGTGTTACTATATCTGCATTTTTAATAGCATAATTCAGAACATGAAAAAGAATGCCAGATTTCCATAAAAAATAGACATATACACGTTGATAATCTACAAAGGCCTAATTAATTCAGCATCTCTAGGGTATGTCATAATTTACAGCTCTGAAATTATGAGGAATTACCTTGTTAAAGTCCTTTGAATCTGACTACAGGTGTTCTAGCAGTGTTCCAGTAAGAGTTATTCAAATCCTATTCCCATTTCTGGTGGAATTTTTATCATTTGTGTGGTTATGTTTTGCCAACAAAAAATGAGAAAAGAGAAGACTCTGTTCACATTCATCTGTGGGGATTCAGCAATTAAATCAATTTGATTAACCAAAGACCCATTCTGCTGTGTATTTACATACTGTAATTACGAATTGGCAAATAGCGGGAAAAGTGGGAGCATGGGATAGCGTGGTTTTACCAGTTGTTCCAATACAACGCCTGTAATACTTCTAAATAAGCAGTCAGATCTATTCGCTGGCTGAGCACTCCAAATTCACCCTAGCACTCAGAAAATGAAAACATTCTTTTACAGTTAGCAAGTCTTTAGAAGCCAGTAGTGCAACTCCAAAGAGCTGTTTTGTCTCATCTTTTTGTAGTCTTTACTTCTACTACTAATGTATGTCCGTTTGTGGCATACTTGCCGAATATCCTGGTTCAATCTAATCATTTTGGTTTCCAGAGTATTCAGCTTGGACTGGACTGCAGCTTGGGCTATTAAAAATTGTATAGTGCCTATGTTGAAGAAGGTGTAGGAGACAAGCTGACAGAATAAATCAACAAGGACTGCACCCTGGAAGCTCAGCTGTCAGACTCTGACTGGCTGGGTGACCTCTGATGTGCTTCCAATCCAAGCTGAGGAAGAAGCACTTGAGCACACCAAGGGAGCATAACTCCTCTATAGACTTAACAGTCATGAGTGCCTGCAGGGTCTTCAAAGAAAGTGTCATATTTGGATACAAATGCACCAAGTAAAACTATTTGAAATTCTTCCTAGTTACTTGCTTATCGTTATTGTGTAACAATTGAGAGAGAAAGAAAACCTGGAACTGCAAAGTACTACACATCTGTTGTGAGTTTAAAGAGCTGACAGAGTGAAGCTCTCAAACGAATTGGAGGAAAAAACCAGAATTATATTTGGAGAGAGTTACAGATAGAAATTACAAAGCAGATAACAGAATCCATAAGTAAACCCCCTGAATTTTCCCCCAACCCAAAACTAAAACTATCATCCCCAATGCTCCAATCCTCCCCACCCTCGCCATGCCTCTACCATCCAAGAGGCCTAAGCACAGCCTCTGGAGGCCCCAGACCAGACCTATCCTTACAAGTTTGTCCCGATAATGCAGCTCCTGCATGGCACAAGGCTGGAGGGGGAGGAAAGGAGAATAAGATGGCCTTGCCGTGAGTTTATGAAGAGATAGCAGAATTATGGGATTGAATAACAATCTTCCAGTCCCCAGAGGATGTTTTTTAACCCTATAGTTCCCAACCTAGGACAACATCCACGTAAATTATCACTAGCATGAAATCACACAAGAACACAAGTCTTGATCAACACATAGCCTCTAGTATATGAAACAGCTGTCATTACTATAGAAGACAGCCTCTTTTTTTGAACTCTGAACTGAAACAAAAATGAAGTCCAGTCTGAACTAGTAATGCTAGAACTGATATTAATGTAGGTCTTGTATCATCCAAATTAAAAAGTGGCACTTCCAAATAATTTTTGTGTATAGTCCATAGGTTCTGTTTCAGTGCTAACACCCATTTAAAAAATATCCAATGTCTTAATCTAACATCATTTAAATTATTCTACTACTTCTATACACTATGAATTAAGGTATGTCTTGATTTAAGATACAAATCAAAGTACCTATTTTGATTTTAAAAGTTCGCAGAGAAACAACCACATTTGTTTCGGTAGTTTAATTTGCTTTTAAATATCAGAGATTATTTTCAGTTTGTATTTATGTAGTTTCAGGTCCTCCTTAGCTACTAGATTAAAGACCCCATTGCAAGAAATAATGCAGGTAGTTCTAGACTGTTGTCATGTAATTTCTTAAGCTTTTTATGTGAAGGAAATTTACTCATTTGCCATAAAGTAGATTTTCCAGGCCTTGAATAATTTTCTAATCCTTGTCACTTTACAACAATCTTTTCTGAACTGGAGGTGAAAAGGCTGAGCTCAAACCGTTCTCATAATCTCCATTTCCCACTGATAATTCATCTGGAAGCCCTTGCTCAATGAGTAGAATAGGCACCTTGCTTCTGAAAGAGTAGGCTTGTGCCACACTGTGTTAAGTTACTCTGTGTCATTTAGATGGCCCCTCTGCCTAGCATGCTAATGTGACTGCTTACATTATCATATGCTTGTGTAACATCATTTTTCTCTTCTGTTAATTTTACAAGCAATAAATCCAGGACTTAATAGAAATTGAATATCACTAGTCTCAGAACAAATGTCTCTGGAATTCCTGTACTGGAAATTTCTTTTTTCCCCCCTTTTGCTGTAATATTATTATCTGATAGCTCATTTTATCCTGTGTATTTACTCTGTCTTGGTTTTCAAAGCAATCTAATGTACACCTATCTCCTAGCCTGCCTCTTTCTTTATTGGCATTTTTTTTGCCCTCTGTGTTCACAAGGCAATGCTTATGACTATACACAGCTATTGCTGTTGTTCTACAACATAGCAGACATGCAGTTTTATCCACAGGTCTACCAAAAACTCTTTAGAGAGAAGCTGTTCTTTTTCCAGGAGAGAAGAATCAAGAGAAGGTTGGCCAGCAGGGCAAGGCAGGTGATTCTGCCCCTTTACTCTGCTCTCGTCAGACCCCATCTGGAGTAATGTGTGCAGTTCTGGAGCCCTCAGCACAGGAAGGACATGGAACTGTTGGAGTGGGTCCAGAGGAGGCCACGAGGATGATCAGAGGGCTGGAGCAGCTCTGCTATGAGGACAGGCTGAGAGAGTTGGGGCTGTTCAGCCTGGAGAAGAGAAGGCTTCGAGGGGACCTGATAGTAGCCTTCCAGTATCTGAAGGGGGCCTACAGGAAGGCTGGGGAGGGACTATTTACAAGGTCTTGCAATGACAGGACAAGGGGCAATGGGTTTAAACTGGCAGAGGGAAGATTTAGACTGGATGTCATGAGGAAGTTCTTTCCAGTGAGGGTGGTGAGGCACTGGCACACGTTGCCCAGGGGCTTGTGGCTGCTCCCTCCCTGGAAGTGTTCAAGGCCAGGCTGGACGAGGCCTTGAGTAATCTGTACTAGTGGGAGGTGTCCCTGCCTATGGCAGGGAGTTGGAACTCGATGATCCTTGAGGTCCCTTCCAACCTTAACCATTCTATGATTCTATGAAAAGTCAGGTCAGTCCAATGAAATCCTCACTGCCTGGAAAAGTGGAAATATAACCCCCATTTTCAAAAAGGGAAAGAAGTACGATCCAGGGAACTATAGGCCACTCAGTCTCACCTCTGCACCTGGTAAGATTACAGAGCAAATCTTCCTGGAGGCACTGCTGAGGCAGAAGAATAATGAAGAGGCGATTTGGTACAATCAGCATGGCTTCACCAAGGGCAAATTGTGCCTGACAAACTTGGTAACCTTCTATGAAAAGGTCACAATATCAACAGGCATGGGGAGAGCAGCTGATGTCATTTATCTGGACCTGAGAAATGCCTCTAACACTGTCCCACATAATATCCTGATGAAATATGAGTTTGACGGATGGACCACTTGGCAGATAAAGAACTGGCTTGATGGCTGCATCCAAAGTGTGTCTACCAATGGGTCCATGCCCAACCGAAGGCCAGTGACAAGTGGAGTCCCTCAAGGATCAGTTCTGGTACCAATCTTGTTTAACATCTTCATTGGTGACATGGACAGTGGCACTGAGTGCACCTCAGCATGTTTGATGATGACACCAAGCTGTGTGGTGCGGCTGAGACACTGGAGAGAAGGGATCCATCCAGAGGGACCTTGTCAGGCTGTCCCCAGGCCAACCTCATGAGGTTTAACAAGATCAAGTGCAAGGTCCTGCATCTGGGTTGGGACAATCCCAAGTACCAGTATAGGCTGAGCAGTAACTGACTTGAGAGCAGCCCTGAAGAAAAGGAGCTGGGGGTGCTGGTGGATGAGAAGCTTGATACAAGCCACCAGTGTGCACTTGCAGCCCAGAAAGCCAGTTGTGTCCTGGGCTGTGTTTGGTCTGGTGGATGTGCTGGAATATGTCCAGACAAGGGCCATGAGGATGATCAGAGGGCTGGAGCTCCTCTCTGTGTCCTTTCTCATGACTCTGGATGTGTCCAGAAGATCAAAGGAGGTTCTCCTCTCCCTCAACTCTTGCTCTGGTGAGACTCCACCTGGAATATTGCATCCAGTTCTGGGTTCCCTAGAGCCCAGAGGGTTCAAGGGGGACAAGTATCTACTTGAGAGAGTCCAACAGAGGGCTACAAGGGACTGGAGCACTGCCTTGTGAGTGTTGTGGAAGATAAATGTCCTGGCTTGCCTAGGCATGATCCCATCATCCCCTTCCCTCTGCTGGGAAGGGGGAAAGCAGAGCACAGGGAGAAGACAAAACTTGCCCAGACTCGTGCTTCCGAAATAAGAGAAAGTAAGCTCCTGATTTCACCTAATATGGTTAGATTGGCAAAGTGCCGTTCTGATTGGAGAATCTCTGTGGTCCAAAGGGCCATCATGTTCTGGGCGATCAATAAATAGGCTTTTGCCACATGGCTTTTTTTGCTTTTTGCTTTTACTTTTGCTTTGCCTGCAATGACCTTCAAGACACTGACAGAGTTCCCTTTGAGTTTTGGGTACTGCCTGATACTATTTTGTGAGTAAATATTCAAAGCCTCTTTCTAAGAAATTAACTAGATTCTACTGTGCCTTTCTGCCTCTCAAGTTCCCTGGTGGGCAAGAGTTATAATTGAAACTAAGAACCTCTTTCCAATTTTAATGTTTGTATTTGGTAGTTTTCTTAAAGTGTTCTAGTTTGCCTGTTTCCTAGGTGTATAAGTATCCAAACGGTGTGTTTTGAACCTTGTAAATAAGTTTTCTGGTAAGATTTAATGTTAATAAACAGTTTTGATAGTTATTAACAAACTTTGCCTGGATATACAAATTAATATTGATTATTAATTCATAACAATGAGGAAAGACTGGGAGACCTGGGACTTTTTAGTCTGGAGAGAAGACTGAGAGGAGATCTAATAAATGTTTATAAAAATACAAAGGCTGGGTCCTCATATTTTCTTTCAAGAAAGAAGGGACAGCCTCTTCTCACTTGTGCCCTGTGATAGGACAAGGGGCAATGGATGTAAACTACAGCACAGGAAGTTTAGAGAAGGGCTGGTGGAAGATGTGGTGGTTGGAGGCTACCTGGGGTCCAGTGACCATGAAATAATAGAGTTTTTAATATACGGTGAAACCAGGAGGGGCATCAACAAAACCTCCACACTGGACTTCTGAAGGGCAGACTTCGGATTATTTAAGGAACTAACTCTGAAAGTTCCTTGGGAAACAGCCCTTAAAAACAAAGGGATCCAGGAAGGCTGGACCTGCTTCAAGAAAGAACTCTTGAAGGTGCAGGAACAGGCTGTGCCATTGTGCCAGAAGGTGAGCTGATGAGGGAGACAGCCAGACTGGATGGGCAAGGAGCTTCTAAAGGAATTAAGGAAAAAAAAGAGGGTGTATAACCTTTGGAAAAAAGGGGAGGTGTCCCAGGAAGAGTTTAAGGACATTGCTAGGTCTTGCAGGAAAAAAAAAATTAGAGAGGCAAAAGCCCATTTAGAACTTGGACTGTCTACTGCTGTAAAGGAGAATAAAAATGTTTCTATAAATACATCAATGTCAAAAGAAGGGGCAAGGACAACCTCCAATCTTTATTGGATGCGGAGGGGAATATAGTAACAAAAGAGAAGGAAAGGACAGAGGTACTTAACGCCTCCTTTGTGTCAATCTTCACTAGTAAGGCAGGTTATCTCCAGGACAGTTGGCCTGCTAAACTGGCAGATGGAGCCAGGGACCAGTATAGTCCCACTTAAATCCAGGAGAAAGCAGTAAGGGACCTGCTGAGCCACTTGGATCCTCACAAGCCCATGGGACCAGATGGAATCCATCCTAGGGTGCTGAGAGAGCTGGCAAATGAGCTGGCCAAGCCTCTCTCCATCATTTATCAACAGTCCTGGCTCACTGGAGAGGTCCCTGAAGACTGAAAGCTGCCCACAAGAAGAGGAAGAACTGGAAATTGCAGACCTGTCAGCCTGACCTCATTGCCAGGCAAGGTTATGGAACAGGTTGTCTTGAGTGCAATCCCACAGCATCTACAGGATGGCAAAGAGATCAGGCCCAGCCAGCATGGGTTTAGGAAGGGCAGGTCCTGGTCTCCTTTTATGACCAGATGACTTTTCTGGTGAATGCAAGGAAGGCTGTGAATGTAGTCTACCTGAACTTCAGCAAAACCTTTGACACTGTGTGCCACAACAAGCTCCTGACAAAGCTGGCAGCTCATGGATTGGACAGATCCACTCTGATAGTGGGCTGAAGGGCTGGGCCCAGAGAGTGGTGGTGAATGGCACCACATCCAGTTGGCAGGCAGTCACTAGTGGTGTCCCCCAGGGATTAGTGCTGGGCCCAATCCTGTTCAACATCTTTATTGATGATCTGGATGAGGGGATTGAGTCCAGCATCAGTAAGTTTGCAGATGACACCAAGTTAAAAGTAGGTGTCGATCAGTTGGAGGGCAGGAGGGCCCTGCAGAGGGACCTTGACAGGTTGAATGGGTGGGCAGAGGCCAATGGGATGAGATTTAACAAGGCTAAGTACAAGGTCCTACACTTTGGCCGCAACAACCCCAAGCAGCACTACAGGTTGGTGACAAAGTGGCTGGAAAGCAACCAGGCAGAAAGGGACCTGGGAGTACTGGTAGATAGTAGCTGAACATGAGCCAGCAGTGTGCCCAGGTGGCCAGAAGAGCAAATATCAACCTGTATCAGAAACAGTGTGGCCAGTAGGACAAGAGAGGTTATTCTTCTGAACTCAGCACTGGTCAGGCCACACTTTGAGTACTGTGTCCATTTCTGGGCCCCTCAATGCAAGAGAGATGTTGAAGTACTGGAACATGTTCAGAGAAGGGCAACGAAGCTGGTGAGGGGCTGGAGCACAGCCCTGTGAGGAGATGCTGAGAGAACTGGGGTTGTCTAGCCTGGAAAAGAAGAGGCTCAGAGGTGACCTCATTGCTGTCTACAGTTGTCTGAAAGGAGGTTGTAGCCAGGTGGGAGTCAGTCTCTTCTCCCAGGTAACCAGCAACAGAATGAGGTGACACAGTCTCAAGTTGTGCCAGGGGAGGTATAGGCTGGATATCAGGAGGAAGTTCTTCACATAGAGTGATTGGCATTGGAATGGGCTGCCCAGGGAGGTGGTGGTGTTACCATCCTTGGAGGTGTTCAAGAAAAGGCTGGATGGGGCACTTAGTGCCATGGTCTAGTTGATTGGCTAGGGCTGGGTGATAGGTTGGATTGGATGATCTTGGAGGTCTCATCCAACTTGGCTGATTCAAGAGGCAAAGAGGAACAATATGCAAGTGTCACGATGGTGGAAGAGCACTGGGGTTTGGATAAGAAAACACAGAACCATCAGGACCTCATTTGCCTTGTGGCAAGAGCCTGCTTCATCTCTAAAGTTCCACCTCAACATGAGGAAGTGTGAAGGTTTGGGAGTTACCCACCCCCCCACAC